>JAAEAF010000398.1:0-93342 GCA_011037195.1 Triatoma infestans
GGGGGGATAAGTTATTTCAGGAGTAAACTGTACTAATAAGATTAGATAAATTTTAAGGAAAGGCAATTAATGGATGAATTTTAAAGAAAGGCAATGCAAAGTTTATGGACAGTGAAAAGTTTGTACAAGTAAGAAATAAATGTGAAAAAGAAGCAGGGTTAGTATAAGAGAACATGTAAGTAAATTGATATGTAAGAAGGTGGTAGCAAACAGCAAATTGGAGATGATTTTAAATTAGTAATCAAGGAAATAACATGTGTGCGTTATTATTTATCATGCTTATTTTAAATGTTATTAATTTATATTTAAATTACATTAAGATTATGCTGAGAGAGATGTGGTGGCATTTGTAAAGGTAATAGGGCACGGTAGGAGATTTTTAATATATCATGCAAATAATCTGTACTTTAATCGGGGAAAGAAGAAGAAAATTCAGTTCCACAGGTTAGAATTTAACAAAAGTGCATGCAGCATGTTTTTTTCTTTTGTGAGCATATACATTTATATATATACATATACTTATACTTATACATATACATATGCATATGTGTGTGTGTATGTATATATGCATACATGTCTCTTATACTAGTTTGGTGGTATGTTTGTAATACTGTTAGGTGTGAGAAATGACCTTAAAGAGTGTATCTGAGTTATAGTTTATTTGGTCATTCATTATGTTTTGTGGATAGTCTTGTGTTTGTATATGTCTATTTTTTCTAAAATGTCCGTTCGTCTTCCTTTTATCTCTTGGACCATTGTTTTTTCTATACTTTGTGGTTCGTGGTTGTTCTTTAAAAGGTGGTTTGCACAAGTGGGTCAGTTTTGTTGTATTTGTAAGAGCGTATGTGCTCTTTAAACCTGTCTTTGAGGCGTCTTCCGATCTGGCCTACGTACGTGCAATTGCATGCGGGGCAAGAGGGTTTGTATATACCACTTTTGACATACGTTGTTTCTGTATGTGTGCATATTTTGTTTATAAGTTTATTGTTTGTTCTGAATGCTGTTCTAAAGCCTAGTTTTTTGAAAAAGTTTGTCTGTTTGTAAACCTCGTTTCCTATGTATGTTAAAGTGGCGAATATGTTGGGTGTTGTGGGATTTTCGTCTTGGTTGCGGGTTAGCCTGTTTTTTCTTAACAATTTCTTGACAACGCTAGCAAGGTATCCGTTTTTTGTAGCTATGGTGTATATGGTGTTGAGTTCTTGTTTGTAATTGGTTGCTGTGAGTGTTGATTGGGATGATGGGAACTGAAAGGTATTATGATGTCGGTAGCAGTGGGTTTTCTGTAAATCCCATAGTCTATTTTGTCATTATTTCTGGTAAGTTTTATGTCTAGAAAGTTGAGAGTGCCATCGTTCTCGTACTCATGTGTGAACTTTATATTGGGGTGGAGGTTGTTTAATGTATAATTGTAATTTTATTAATGTAATGTATAATTCTACATAAAAGCTGCTCTATTCAATCATTTAATTCTACTTATATATGAACTTATTGAATGTTTTTATTCAAATCTTCGCAGTTTAGTCTAAAAAGGCTATGGTAAGGCTAGAGGCAAGTTTTCTTTAAACTTGTCAGTAACTTATGCATGCACCCATATAGGCACTACTACTTTAACTAAAACATTTTTCCTAGAAAGTTAGAGGCTTTAATTAGAAATTTAGGCTAAAGCTAGAGGCTTCTGTAGGAATTGTAAGGTTACGCTTGCAACTAAACTGCCATATCATTATAGGTCTATAGATCTATAAACCTTCAGAGGCTATTAAAAATGTATTCATAAGTGTATTAACTGTATTTGCTCTGTACAAGTCTGTGTTATAACACTGTTTGACAAAAACATCCTGATGATGGGCGAACGCCCGAAACTGGTCGATGACCACAAAAAAGGGCATGCTATCACGGAAAATGTCTCTGATATTTACTAAAAAGATTTACGTTGAAAAATTTGTCATTAATAACTTTTAGTAGTAGAAAAATCTCATAAGATGCTGGTACCTGTTATACAAACAAGTTTTCTTTTCATTCCATTTTCAGTTTATTTTGTTTATTATTTTTATATGAAGAATAGCAGTAAATTAATTACCTTGATAATATTGCACTTATCTATGAGAAATGAGATCCACTAGTGATGCTGACGTTTTGCAGACATGAAGAAAGGGATAGGAGATAGTGCAGAGCTTGATGGTTAAGATAATCAGATTCATGAAGGTAATATTATAGTTGAGTGAAGGTTCAAAGGATGAAAGGTATTTGCGGTGTAACCACATGTAAAGGACTAAAGGAAGATAATTGTGCTTCTTGTCTATCAAACAGAAGGAACAGCTTAACAGGAATATGATGGTTAGAAATTACTGTTATTAGGTTTTCATTGACAGTATTTCTATCTCTTTTAATTCCATTAAAGTGTATTAAGAATTTTAGTCAATGAAAATTTAAATTAAAATAAATGTATTGTATTATTTATTTATTTATATAATATATTTTTTTTCAAGTAGTGTCATGAATCCATACAAATAGAAATATGAAATATGCAAAGCACAAAAACACAAATCAAACATATAACAAACAAAATGAAATTTTACAAATAGGTCTGGTTTCGCAGTCTATCAAAAGGTGTATTGGGGTCTACTCCATCACCACACATATTCTGCAGATCCAATTTCTTACTGGGCCCAGCATATTGCCGGTGGCCTGCCGTGTCTACTGATCCCATAAGAAGTCTACTTTTGCGCAGGCTGATGCTCACTTCTGACCTTTTCCAGCCGTAATCTTTAAAAAAGTTTTACCCTGTACAGATCTGTGAGGTTTCACCATATCTGTAAATCTTTCCCATATCATTTTCAAACTTATTTTAATGCTTTAATAATGGTAGTCGGACTAACGAAAGGATTGCAATTTCTTGATTTTGATAATTCCTGTCACCTCAGTGGCCTAAATATCCACTGTAAGATTCTGGAGAACTTACTCAGTGACTGCGAGTGTCTGGTTCCACAAATACCTGCGCTAGCAAGTCCTCGATCTTTCTGTTACCACCTACTGAAATGTAATCTTTGAACCATGCATTTACCGGAATATTTGAATTTAAAAATTTGCTAGCTTAATACAAAATAAATAATAAAAATAAAAAATTGCTAGATATATTAAAAAATTATGAAATAGTTTGCTGTGTACGTTAATTTGTTATGTACGAAAATTACTAGTTGAAAATAAAGTGCACTAATGTGGTGTTACGCTGAAAGTGATTAGGACTAAATGATTCCTATAGATAGCCTCTAGGCGTGTTTACTAACTGTACTACAAAAATTTGTCTAGCATATGTTTAACGATTCCAACTATTAATAAGATTATGTTACAAATGTAATTAGTGTTTGAGTACTGCTGAAGATGGCCTCATTAGGCCGATATATCCAGTTTTTTTTACTTTCTTATACTCCTAGTAAGAGGAAGTACCTATTAATCGTGTCAAATTTTCGATATCGAGTTTTCACCGGAAATATCCGTTTTGAGGTTCCCTGAGTCCAAAAAAAGTGGTTTTTACAAAATGGTCTTGAAACTTGATATTTCGTTTAAGTATAACCATGAGATCTGACAATACGTTATCGGTCAAAATCGGAAGTATCTCAACCGGAAATACTACTTTACTAATTTTTTTTTTTCATACTTTCGTGCATTTTTTTCAAAAATGGTTCCAACAATTTTCTTCAAACTTGATATATCAATTACACATCCAAAGATCTACAACTTTTATTTAAAACATTTCTCCGGAAAAATTTATTTAAGGGTACTTTTGGGGGAGAGTTGGGGTTACGGCTTCCACTAAAGTGCTATTTCAGTTTGTTAGACAATGCTGTCATTTAAATAATGTTAATTAGAATTAAATATGTTGTTGAAATTCCGATTTTGAAAAAAAAACGGATGACCGGAAGTGCGTTTACTTTACCACTTTACTAAATGATTTTTCGCGATTTTCTCAAAAATGTCTCCGACGATTTTCTTGAAACTTTCTATATAAACTACACATACAAAGATCTACAACTTTTATTTAAAACATTTGTCGGATAAAATTCATTTAAGGGCACTTTTAGGGGAGGAGTGGGGTTATGTTTTTCTCCAATATACTATACACAATACAATTTTGGATGATTATACAATTTTATCATCCAAATAAACTAAATTAGAAATAAATATATGGCCAAAATTGCTAGTTTCAAGAAAATTAGTAAATTTTTACAGAACAGTTTTTTTCAGTTTTCGACTAATTTCATGAAATTTGTTACACTAACTATAAAATTTGTCAATTATAATTTTGAGAACAGGAGTAAGAGAAAGTTGTGTGAGTGTTTCACGCCAGATTTTTTAATGTTAAAAACCAGGAGAAATAGTCACAAATTTGTTCATAATATGTAAAATTAATATATAACGTAATGCAGTTACTGAAATATCAAATATATTTGATATATTGTAATTATAACTTTACTGCGCCAATGAATTAATTATGTTTTTGTTGCTCCTTTCGTTAGCATGTGCTACTGGCCCCGCATTAGTATAATCCGCTTGCATTACTCTGCATCTTGATGACAAAACAATTTGTTTTTTCTGTCCCATATTTTTGTTAAAGAAGGTATATTCAATTCATTTTGAGCTGAAGAAATGTTCAGTTATTGCCCAAGGAAATTCACTAGAGACTTAGTTTTCTAGACATGAATTGTTCAAATAAAATGTTTGACATGAGCAACTATCTCGTAAAATCTGCTAAAAACCATATCCCCAATAGATTTTATTATACAACGGAAATATATTCAACCAAGAAAAGTTAATAGTCCAATAATCCAATGAAAATAATACATTTAAAATTAATTGCATTTTATTTACAATTAACAGATCAAACAATGATTCTAATTTGTACAAACCTAAATACAAAACTATCAATCGTAATAATCAAAAACAATCGAACTTTACAATGCTGAAATTCAGTATTGAAGAACTAATAATCGCAAGCCTTAGTTCAACGGTATGCACAGTAAATTGAAATTAAATTATATTCCATCATTGCGTGCTTTGTATGGAAAGTAAACTATGCATTGAATATTACTAAGTCAATTCCTTTCATCCTATTCTGTATTCAGAAATACCTTAATCCTATACGTTAATCAGAAATTACTGACATCTGTTCAATTAAATATTTCACATTAAATATGTCAGTAGTTTAGCAGACAAATATGTTTAGCCCTAAATTATTTTAAATCAACAAGGAATTGTTATAAAATATTGGCATTGCTTAAATTCTAGACAAGTGATTGTTGAAAGACAGACAAAATATCTAACCAGGTAGGCCAAAAACACATCTTTAATTAAAGCGGAGAAATTGGCCCACAAGTATGCTTTGGTTTTTCAGACAGACCTTATGGAAGACATACGTCACTGGACTACAGCTTATGACCCCTGTCAATCAAGCAAAATCTCCAGACATACATACTTCTCACTTCAGAAATTCCCAACAAACTGACGCACGTTTCACTGTAATACACATAGATTTAATTGGTTCTTTGGCGGATCGACTGGCCAGGGAGGGATCATCATTACCATTTTGTGGTCCTGAACCAGCCCTGGCCGTTACAAAGACGTTTCGCGACAAACAGATTAGACTTTGGGAGACGAGAGCTTTGGAGAAACGCTGGGGGGACACGCAGGGGTGCCTCCAAGCTAAAAGATTTATAAAGGCAAGCAAGCAGGGAATTTCGGAGTATCTCCTGTCTCTTAGTAGGACGGGTTTGAGAACCTTGGTAGGGATAGTGACTGGACACACTTGGGTGTCCAGTCACTTGTTTAACATAGGGAGGACGCGGAGTCCCATTTGTCAGAACTGTGATGACGGAGTTAGGGAAACGGTGTATCACTACTTATGTCAGTGTCCCCGTTTCGCTGGATCTAGGTTTCGCGTATTTGGGAGGATACCACTCTCGCAGAATTGCCTGGGCGAGTTGGAGTTAAAGAATATCTTGGGATATTCTAGACTGACCGGTAAGCTACTGGGGGAGACTATTTAAGGGGATGATATGGGGGGGGGCATCGGGGGGATAAAAGCCATATAGGCTTAGATCCCACGCCACGAGGCACCCGGTATTATAATAATAATAAATCAAGGGATTTTCCAGTTAATCTTCCATAAATTTATTAAATAAAAAAAAAGAAAAGAAAAACGATGCATTTTAATTTTTTTTTTTATTATATATATTTGTAGTTTATTTATAATTTGAGATATATACATATTTTTTTCCTCTTTATGTTTTTTCATTATTTATTCATTTTCTTACTATTTTCATGATTATTTATTATATTATATTATACTTTTATATTTATTTATTATTTATTGATTTTGTATATCTTATTGGTTGTAACAGAATAAATAGAATATACATAAAATCATTAATATAAACATGGAAGTGGTGGGGAGGGACAAGTACCAACCCAACCCGGCAGGTAAGTTTACACAAATTCTGCAAAACTATCGAAAATAAATTTTGCTGAACAAAAAATGTATTTCATATAAAATTAATATATTATCACTGTTGACAATTAGTATTATTGTAAGTGTAAAGAACAATTTGTAGTTTCTCCCATTTTGGAGAAGAGCCTATACACAACATGGGACCACTCTCGCAACATGGGACAACTATTCTATAAGGTCGCATTTCAAGATAACAAATTTTCTTCAGATTTCAAATTCTAACAAGGCTTTTAATTTAGTTTATTATTATATCGGTGGTAGAACCCTACATTGTACTGAGTTGGCTTTTAGAAGAATGCTAAAGTAACTGCTCTCTTAGGAAATACAAAACAAAAAAAAAGTCTATTTGCCTGGAGAAATCTTCGTTTATATGTAAATAAACTATACGAAAATTTAAAGCAAATCGTTGGAGCCGTTGACGAGAACATCACGCGAAAATGAGAAAAACAACATTCAGTTATTATTGCACTTCCGGTGGATGGATCTTATCTGAATCTTTCGAGTCAGCTGCGGTGATAGCACTTAAAATGAAATACCATGTTTTCGTAGTAGCTTTCTGCAACTTTTCATTTTTGAGATATTCAGTTAAAATACAGACATATTCACACATACACGCACACACATACACTTATAGACCATTCTAACAATTTTATCAATGATTCTATTATATTTTTAATATTATACAAATGCTAGAATCTGAAATAATATTATTGGAGTGATATTGTGTGTTTGTGTGCTGGTAGCTTGTGAAGCAAGACGGTTTAATAAAAGAGGCTTGTAAGTATATATGTTTAAGAGAGAAGTATTTGTAATAAGAAAGTAGTCACCACTGCTAACAATAAATATAATCTATTGAAATAATAACTACAAGTTATTTGCAAAGATATTATAAACTTATTAATATACACTGATGCTAAAAGAGAGAAAAACAAGTGTTCTGCTTCTGAGTGTCTACAACAAACTGTATTTTAATAAATCAGATGTTTATCTAGAATAAAGGCAAATCTCTATCACTGGCACTGGGTTTAAGAGAGCGATTCCTGAAGCAAGTGTTCTGGCTTTGAAAGCAGAATGCAGACTATCTTGAAGGAATGCCCTCTCTAATGGGGGATTTTCTCTTGCAAAACAGTTGGCCAAGTGGCATTGTTATTTTCCTAACGGATTCCTGTGCTTTTGTCTCTCTAGCAGCAATGACCCCAAACTACAGTACCTTCAAAACTATTTATTTTTGCATTTCTTCTTCCACTACAAATCATATATTGTATTGAATTTGTACTAACTGACACTTGAATTTGCTTCAAACTTGAATTTTTCCTGAAGTTACCCCTAACTCAGTAGTCTAAGTGTAGTAGATGATGATTATTATTATTACTAATTAATTTCAAGGATGACTGTCAAGCTCTTTTCTTCTCTGTAAATGATAATCCTTCTTCTAAAGGAATTTTATTATTTGATAACTTGTTAAGGAAAAATTAATTCACTGACAAACTTAATATTGTCTATTTTTTTTTTAAATGTTAGCTTTGATAATATAAAGTGATATATAAAGAATATATTTATTTTCTTATAATATTATATTTGGTTGTAACAGAATAAATAGAATATACATAAAATCATTAATATAAACATGGAAGTGGTGGGGAGGGACAAGTACCAACCCAACCCGGCAGGTAAGTTTACACAAATTCACGAATATATAAAGTGTATACATATTCGTTGATATATATATATATACATACTTTTTTTATTTCATCAACAAACAGCCTATATGCGATGTGGTTGAAGTTAAATCATGAATTTTTTTTTTTTTTTCGGCGCATCGACTACGATGGTCATTAGCGCCTCTAGTCATTAAACCTTTCTCGTTCTATGGCCACTCGAGCTGGGATGGCACATGATAACCTGTGTGACTTCCACGCACAACACCTTGCTCAGCAAGGCAGGATGGAGCCATAGGTGTTCGGAGATCTACCCACACATCCCCTCTTATATCATCGATTTAATCGACGAGGGGGAGTGTGGGTTTATCGTTTGTGCCATCCCTTATTTTATTAACAACTGGGGTAGATTCTAATTCAGAAACCTTACTGTTTAATTATCAAACTAAGTATATAAAATTTAAATTGACATTGTTAATTAATAATTTAATATTATACAATAATAATATCGCGTAGGAGACTATTTACTGTACATATTCGATGTGTAGTACTTTAAACTAATGTTCCTACACATCCTGAAATCATCAAAACTAATTTAACCTAAAGCTATGGGGTTGAAATACTTTTATAAATTTCTTTCAACCCCTGATAAAAGACCTATTCTAAGCATTCATGCTAACATCCTCACTAATAAATACTTTCAGACTATTAAAAAACCATTCACGCTAATAAATACTTTCGTGCCAATAAATACATTCAAACTAATAAAACACATTCACGCTAATAAATACATTTTCGCCAATAAATACATTCATGCTAATGATTCATTCATACAACGCATTCACACTTGAGGAAAGTACTCGATATTCCTTTCCCCTTTGTAATAAAGAAACTAACCTAACTGGGTGAAGTACTCGATATTCCTTCACCCAAATACACCTAACCTAAGTTACTAACCTAAATTTTGTTATAGACATTTATAGATCTTAAATAAGCAAATAGCCTCCTTATGTAAGGAGAACCCTCTTGAAGAATAGCGCGCTTGTCATGTGGCAGGCCTGCTCTTTCTCTCAGTGTATGCAGAGCCTGACACCCTTCCAACACGTGCGCCACTGTTAGCCTTTCTCGGCATCGAGGGCACCTAGGTCTTCTTTCACCAATAAGGAGGTACCCATGGGTCACACGTGTATGACCAATCCTAAGCCTCGTCAAAATTACTGATTCATGCCGCGAGTAATCCTCGACTATAGCATTTTTGATTAATTAAAGGGTTACGGAGGGTATCGGGGGGATAAGAGCCACATAGGCTTAGGTCCCGCGCCATTAGGCACCCGAACTATAATAATAATAATTGGTTCTTTACCACCATCTGCTGACTTTATGTACTGTCTAATGTTTATAACCGTTTTACAAATTGAGCAGAGGTAATTCATTAAAAGATATCCATTCTACGATAGTTTCGAGCTTCATTGCAAGTTGTGCGGACCAAGGACTATTTCTGCAATCTGAACTGTTCCGTTCACTTGTCTCAATTTGTGGAACAAAAACGGTACGATCACTGGATAGATACCAAGCTCCAAGCAAATTGAAAAATACAGAGGTCCTGCAAAACTCTATAGAACGCTATTTCAAATTTACCCAAGCTTTCTATAGCAACAAACTGGCTTTAAAGTTTACCGTCCTTTTTAAACAATCTATGCTTATACATAAGAGAAAATCGGCACTGCGGTATTCGAATCCGAGACCTTCGCGCCCAGCGCAATCACTGAGATAAATAAATACCAACCACTTCACGTGTGTTCCTTCGAATTGCCTGAGTTAAATACGCTTAAGAGAACCTTTAGAAAGAAAGTATCAACCAACCAGGTTATTCGAATAGACCAATAATTTTACACTACTTTATAAAATGGACGTTGAGGTTCGGTTGGAAAAACAAAATTTTTCAAATTTTCACCGACGTTTCGGCAAATTTATTACCTTCTTTAGGGACTGTGTAAAGGTTACAAAGCACATTACAAAACAAAAATAAACAATTCTACAGAGGTAAAAATAAAAAAAAAAAAATCTGGTATGAAACACTCACAAGGCTTTCCCTTACTCCAGTTTCCATAGTTACATTGTCTGTAGTTTATCGAACGCTTATAATATATAACGCTTATTCTTATTGTAATTTATTTGTTTAATTGAACTAATAATTAGTTCGATTCCATTTTTATATTGTTGCGAGAAACTAGATTTTGATTGAATTAGCTCATACGTAGAATACAGTAGGTACGCTTTCAATAATTTTTTGGACTGTGCCGTCAACATAAAATTAACGACAATATAATGAATACTTAAAAACTCCAGGTCTAAGGAACGTTTTAACGTAGAATACGTTGTTTGCGAGGCATTTATTTGGTAAAAAGCGAACGTTTCTCACATGAAAAAGGGGACGAACGTTTTAGCAGGGGAAATGAGGTAGTTTGGGAGATTCTGTGCAGAGGGAGTGCTGAAAAACGTAAAAAAGTATTTTACGCATATTGTAACTGTCATATGACATATGCCGTTTGAATTTTTCAACAGAATATTATGAATTACTTTGAGAAATTTTTATGGGTGTTTAACATCAATTTAATTTTGTTTCGCTAATATAAGCGGTCAAATACAAAATTTGCCCTTTCATTATTTCACTTATATTTTTCTTTTTTAATATGAATTTTAAGGACCAGAACTTCTTCCAGGCGAGAATTATCCTTCTATTAATTTTCTTTTTAGATCTATCTTGGAAACATACAGTGTGACCTAAATAGATGACTTCCTCCAGGATAATGGCATAACATTGCCTTCAATCTCTAATCTGGGACCATTCGTTAACAGAATTGTATTACTGCCATTTAAATTTAGTCCACCTAAACTACCAGGTTCTACGAGTTCATTTACCATTCTTTCCAGTATATGTGGTGATTCTGCAAATAGAACGACATCATCCGCAAATCTAATGTTAGTTAGACTTTTTCCGTTCATATATAAGACCAAATTCCTACTATTATTCCAGACCAAATTCCTGAATACGTCTTCTAGTAGAGAACTGAAGAGAGAAGGAGATAATGTGTCATCCTGCTTAACTCCTTTATATATCCTAAAATATGGTCCCAAATTATCCATCTTAATCCTAGCTAGAAATATTCCTGATAGAAATTCCTGCTAGCTAGATATTCCTGGAAGAAATATTTTTTATTTTTTATAAGTATGGGACTTCTTGAGCAGTCAAACAAAAAGTTAGGAGACACAGAATCAAACGCTTTTCTATAATCGATAAAAGCTAAATATACGAGTTGAAAAACTGGCCATAAATCCAGCCTGTTCAACTGGTTGTTGTTCTTCAAACTGATTCCTGATTCTATTTAAAATTAGTTAAGAAAACATCCAGTATATAGTGGAAGTAAGACAAAAGCCTTACAAATTACCGACAAAGGTCGATAATTATTCAGATCCTCCGAATTTCCTTTTTTAGATAGTAAAATTATATCCGATTTTAACCACGAATTTGGTACATCTCCAGTCTTCATTATCGTGTTAAAAAACAGCACCCAGTGATTTCTCAGAGGAAAAAAAGAAATTTTTAGCATTTCATTAGATACGTCATCACTACCAGCAGCTGTCTCATTTTTTAAACTATTAAATTCTTCAATAGTAAATTTCGGAGTATTATCATCTTTTTTACCATACCTTACCATTAGAATATCACTATCCGCTGAATATAAATCTTTAAAAAAGTTCGTTGAGAGATTAACAATTACTCTTCCACTGGGGGAAAGCCATGTCCATTTCTTTCCTGTCCTTTTCTCAAAAATGGTGTTCATTATATATAATTTATTTTCTAAACAAAAATTGACTAATACTTCTCCTCTTAAATTCCTTTGTTTACAACCATAATAACCAACAACTAGTTCCTCATCTATTATTTTTTTCCTCACTTGACTATTGAAGTCACAGATTATTAAATATGGTGGTACCGAAACTTACATTTAATGTTATTCATCACCATTCTCAGATCATTATAAAAGATGTAACATTCTACATCCTCCGACTTACCGGAGTTCTAGCACCGAGAGTTTCCGTTATGCACCGACAGCAAAAATATATCCCGACTTTCTATTGATAATTTTTTCTTCACCCAATCTAACTTCAGAAATAAAATAGCTTAAATTTCAATAGTTGATTTTAGACAGTGCATTTTCTAATTCAATCAATCAATCTATCTTCAGAGCGTAATGTACGCACATTTAATGTGCCAGTTTTTATATCAAACGTATTATCAAATTTTGAATTTCTATTTTTAACTGTACTTTTATGGGAGGTTTAAGTCATATTCTCTCCTGGTTGACAAGTCCTACTTGTCACTTCTGTGGAGAAGTGAGTTTCTATCTTCTAATTGCACGGGCCTAGTTGATAATGGTTGCTATTCATTCATTATCTTCGTTACTTTTTCTTGCTGAAAATAGATGAGTCAATAGTATGATTCTATGTACTGAAATGTTTTTGTGATGTTGTGTTGTATGTTTGTAATAGCACGAGCGGTTTAGTAAAAGGGGCTTGTAGTGGCTTGAGCGGTTTTGTAAAAAGGCTTGTAAGTAAATATGTTTAAGAGAGTGAAGTATCAGAGATAAGAAAGTAGTCACCACTGCTAACAATAAATATATTCTATTGAAATAATAACTACAAGTTATTTGCAAGATATTATAAACTTATTAATATGCACTGATGTTCTGCTTCGGTGTCTACAACAAAACTTTGCTTGAAGGAATATCTACTAATTGTTCGTTCAATTCCTCCCCTGTGAGAAGAAGGGGGTAGGACAATGCTATCAAGGCTCATGAACTCGCCCAGAAACTAGACTTCTTCTACCTGGCTTACCCTTTTGAATATTGGGATATTCTTGAAATAATATTTTTCAAATAAAATATGTTTCTGGCATCCATCACAGTACCTTGCAAAATGGACTTCAAATTATTGAACCATATTCAAGAAAGGGCTGACGAAGGATTAAGTAACATAAGAACGATTGTCAGAAAAAATTCCTCGTGTTTCTGAAAGCAAATCCAAGCATTTGCAACGATTTACTTTTGACCTGGTTGATATGATCTACAAAATTCAATTTAGAGTTTCAGGTTACGCCCAAATCTTTCCAGATGACGCCTACAAAGTGTAGAATCATTTAGTGTATAATTCCAAGTTATACATTCACATTATTTAACAATTGCATAAAAATGTACTTCTAGTTAATAATTGTTTTATTTTAATTTATTTTTTTTAATATAAAATCAGGGCGCCCATTGATTTTTCAAAGTAATATATGATTTAGTTTAAAATTTAATGAATATTATATAAAAGATTAACGCAGGAAATAACTCATGTAGAAAAGTGATATGTAGGAAACTTGTTATGCAGGAATAATGGTGTTACAAGCATGACAATAAATAATGATAATAAATATAATGATATCGCAATGATTTTTAATGACGTGATATCGGCGACATCAGATTACAAAGCATAAAACTGCGAAATGTTGGTCTTACTTATGAGGAGCTCTGTCATTAAATGCAGCATAAAGAACATCTTCGTTATCTCAGTTATCAAAGCTGTCAATTTGGAGTTTCAATGATCTTTTGGAGTTTCATATTAGCCCTTGCAAAAAAAAAAAGATCCAGACAACATAGGAAATTGAGCAGATTAAGTGTATGATGCCCTTGTTCAGATTAAATTATTCCACCTTTTACCATTTCCTTATGCCACATAGTCATTTTTCCATTATTCTCTCAATTTGGCAGAGATAAGAGCTTTCGCGTTTTGAACTGGCTGAAATAAAGCAATCTCCATGGCAAGCCTGTCAACAACATCATCCAATCAATACCATAGCAAAGTCACCATATAGCAAATTGCATCAGTGTATGACTGATTAGTTTGTATTTTGGCTCTTTTCCAAATGAAAGAGGACGTAGCGTTTGATAACTGATTGTCTATGAACAGCTCAAATTTCTTTTCTGTTATTTTTATGACTGGTACGGCCAATAGATAGATTGGTTATTCCTCTATTACTATTGCACCGTTAAAATAAAATGAAAAAAGTTACACTAGTTATTTGAAAGTGGACTGTATTTAATACGAAAAAATAAAGGAAAGGTGAACAGAATTAAATGAGATTATATAATGTAAAGGCTGAACAATATATTTGCATTTATTAGAGATTTTCTATTATGTTTCCCTCTCGCCTGGAATTCGTTGATGAAGATGCAGCTGGAGCTGTGCCGTTGTCGCCTGCGCTCACGTACATCCGCTCTGGTACTGTTAATGATGGATAGAAAAATGATGCTCTTCTTGATGATAATGAAGATGATGCTGCTGTACAAAAAGTTGGAGAGGATGGTGGTCCGCAATTTCCACAATGTAGGTAATGGTACACAAGCGTACGAAAAAAAATAACGTTAAGTAAAGTTCAAGGTGTAAGGCCACACAGCATTTGAAATCAAATTCAACTCACTACTGTGCACAGTAACAAAGCAGCGGAGCAACTAACTATAGTTGAGAATAAGTCTTTGTTACGAGAAAACATAAGTTCAAAGTGCGGGCGAGCCAGAGACAGAAACCACACACACACACTGACAAGAGAGAAACATGATAGATGTTCGTGGTAGTGATAGCGAGAGAGAATTGTGTTTACGTATTTTGTACAGTTACATACGATTATTAAAATTTTAATTTTATTTTATTCACTTATACACCATTTTCTAATCTATTCTACAGCAAGAACAACTTCTAAAACAAAGATCGATTTTCACATAATTCCATTGATTTGACAAGCAATCTAATCCATTTTTTTTTCTCTCAAGTTTTGACATAGAATAATACAATAACAAATAATTCAAAAAGTTTTTCAGAGAAAAACTTTACGCTTTCTTAAGCAGAAAAGCGATAATTTCATTTTCATAGAAATTTTCCCGAACTCAGTATTTTATTAAAGTGAAAATGCTTGATTAAATTTGATTAATTCTATCTATTCAAGCTTATTCACTAGCATTGTTTATTTTTGTCTATTATAACATATAGTTTTATTTAGATAACAAGGGTTCTTCTTTCTACAGTAGTAAATTTAATTTAAATTTTATTATCAAACAGGTTTAATAATTACCTCAAAATTTAATCTAATTGAATAAATATTCCATTATTATGTACTTATAAAAGTATTATAATTACTTATAAACAATTGAATAGTAAAGTAAAACTTTTAAGAGCAGTAACAATAACAATGCATTAAAATAAGAGAATAAATTACAAAGTAAGAAGGTATCTTACGTAGCATTCACAATGAAAGGTAATCTCATTTCAATTAAATTCCACAACCATCAACAAGCAAGCAAAAGGGGTGGAGGAATTCAAATCTACTGCTGCATGTTCATCTTCCTTTCTCTCAATGCTTTCTTTTATAGAATTAAACATTAAATAGGATTTAAATTGCTGATTGCAGATCAGCAGCGGAATAAGCAAATGAGAGCTTGTTTCCCCTACAAGATTCATCTCGCAAAATATCCAAGTTTTTTTTTAAGGTAGACTTAGCATTCTCTAAAGTAAAGCTCTTTATTTTTCTTATCTATAATAAATTACTATGCATATCTACGATTGAAAAATTAAATTCAAGATTTTCGAAGAACGTTCACTGTCTTCTAACTAATGTTATAAAAAAATAATCGCTCAATTTGGCGGCAGTGCAACGTCCTTATCATTTGACATATTCACATAGAACATATATAATGCTATTGTTGAAGAATTGTGGTTGAGGAAAGTTAGCTGCCAGAGGATTTACCCAAATCAATTTCACGAATATTTATAAAATTAATATATAACGAGATTTAGCAAGTTCGGATATAAAAGGAATTTTTAGTTTACTGACATAGAGCATTTATATTGAGGAGGAGGCTTTTATATTGAAATGTTTGTAACTTATTAATATGAGACTGTTTAGCTGATCCGTAAATTCAAGTCGGTAAGTACATATAGGGGCTAGACGCAATAGATAAGTCGTCATTTATTGGGAGGTGTTAGTTTTTATCGGTGGTCAAGTAGTCTGGCTTGGAGCTTGTATCGTTTGTTTAGTTTGAATCGTTAAGTCATGTATGAAGTTTCCAAGAGAGTCTTTTGTTGAGGTATAGCTCAAAATAACGCACATGGTCTGCTGAAGGAATAGAAAAATTATTTAGTAGATAGTTCCTACAGTTCTTCGTTATAGTGTGAACACTATGATTTGATTTTTGTGGATTGAGTTTTATTCGCCATTTTTGCAGGCAAGGTTCCAGAGGATGTAGATTTGATTGTAGACAGCATAGGATAAATATATGTGGAAAGAATTGCAGTGTTTCAGCAAAGCTGTATATAGATGTAGGAATATGAAGGTAAGTCAGATGTTCAAATTGAATAAAGCAATGGAGTATGACATTTCCCTTTTCTTGGTACTCCAGCAAGAATAGGGTGTTTTGTGGACCGAGAAGTGCCTTTAGTTATCTGAAAGTATCGTGTCGATAAGTTTTTCTGAAAGTGATTGTAAATATTAAATTTGTGAAAGTGTTTTGGGTAAATCCTTTAACAGTTAACTTGTTCTCAACCAGATCAATTCAACTGTAGGATTTCTAGTAATTTCTATGTGAATGAGGCAAATGATAAGAGGGAAGAGAAGAGTTAAAAGTATGAGGTAGTAAGTGCTTGGTAGAGAGTTCGCCGGAGTTTCAATTGAAGACCTTCATGCCTTACGCGATCGGGGGCTTGTGAAATATCTAAGAATACGCCAAATGTTTGAGTTCAAGGGAACTGGCTACAACACGAAGAGCCTGCTGTAATGTAAAGTGACAGTTATGGAAACCAAACTGATGGTTCGATATTACTTTTATGGTCTCCATAAATTCTAGAAAGAGAATCTCAAACATTTATATGGGAAAGAGGCTATTAGGACAGTAGGAAGAAGACTGAATCAGTTGGTATTTGGGTTTCGATATCATTTTAATATTAGAGAATTTTCAAAGAATTACACAATAAGAAGTTCGAATATGGAATTTTATACGCAGTGAGCGGAAGAGTTTATCTCTTTCTGATAGATGGTAAAGAACTTGGGCTCTTTTTCTTGTCTTGGGCCTGTTTGTCTTGATTTAGGAAGAAGAGAAAGGCGTAAAGATATGTCTAGCTCTCTGTTATCTTCTGTAGTGAGCTGTAAGTCTTGAATGTAAGAATGTGGAATGATGGCAAAGGGAAGATGAGCTGCAAATAATTCTGCTTATTCTAGGGCTGATTTGGCCCAAGAGAGGCGAAGAGATATGTTCGAATTTGAATATTCTTCTAGTAGTTATCCAAAGTGAGTGTCGTCAGTGGTCAATGATTCAGCATATGAATTATTGCAGTATTTCTGAAGTTTGTTTTTAAGTTTTCTCGTCAGTTGATCAAATTGGGATTGGGTGACAGACGTTTTGATATCAATTTTCTGTTCGAGTAAGTCCCTAAGGGAGTCTATCGGTCCATTGAATTGATTGGTGTTATTTTGGGAGGGGAACATTCGGGTGGATGTCTATTTTTAGAATAATGGGACTTAGGTCATATGTTATGGACTTTAGTTGTCTAAGGTTAATGCGTCGGTATGGAAGGATGAGACATTGGATCAGATAAAAAGGCTAGAACGACAGGAGGTTTATTTGAAGCAGAAGGTCAATAGGATGGCATTATAAAGGTCATGTTCTCTTCGATTCGCCACTCGACTGTCCCAGCGAGGTTGTTCGCGTCGTAGTCGCCACCGCTTATGAATCGGGGGCCTAAAAGAAAGATAGCAATTGATTTTGAACTATTGTGTGATTTTGAAGGGCAATTTACTGCAGCTTTTTTTTTTATTTCAGATTATAATATTATTAGTTAATTCATAAAATTATTCTAACGTAAGTTATTTCTATTTTTAGTATTCATTTCTATTTCATTTTTTGTTTGTAATTCTTCAATGAATAAATTAATTTAATTAATAGATATTTCAGTAATTATTATTTTTATTAATTATTTTTTTTATTGGTATTTACACTGCAGGTGCTATTCCCCTGCAACAATTAAGTAGCTTGACATGAGAGGAGTTGTCCCATTGGTAATTCTCCAAATGATACTGAACTCCATCGCCCATAAATCGCTGATCTATTAGAAGATTAGAATGAGAGGAAAGCTAAAAATGAAATTTCTTTTATGGGATGTAATAGATCCGAAGAGAGGGACCCATAGAGGAGACATAAAATTTGACAGGATTACTCACTAGCTTAGGCCAGGTAGAAACTGTTTAAATACAGCTGTGTGAGCCATAGGAGGGAGTCTTGCAGCAGAGTTCATACAACAGTCACAACGCATCAACAACCTTTCTCATTTTCCTTTCACTACCATTTTATATATTTTAGTGAAAGGCCCTGGTAGCACCTTACTATTATACAGTGTTCTGCTTTACTTCTAGTTCATTTATCTATCTAACCCAATTTCTCTCCTTCTCAAACCCATTATATGGGGCCATGATTAAACCTTGTACAAAAGGTACTATTAGTACTGAGTGAATAGTTCTATTGGTGACAGAATATGGAGCACTGGTTATTCGACGTAGGATTTTCCACTGTCGGGTTTCGAGGCGATAGATATTGGAATGCTTGGGTGAACCCCATAATTCGAGTCCGTAAGTCTAAATCGGTTTCAGTAGCGAGTTGTATATCAGTACTTTGTTGTTTAATATCAGTTTAGATAGTTATGTCGAGGAGTCTTGCAAGCAGGTAATAATGTTTTTCAAGTTCTTGTCGTTTGACACGTGTCTGTGACTTCCAAGCAAGTCGTTTGCGCCAATATAGAGTCCGAGGTAGCTACTGTGTGCACAAACATGTAAGTCTGCTAAAACATTCTTATTCTTACCAGGAATCCTAGAAAATAATACTTGCGGTGAAAACTCATTTCGATAATTTGACAAGATAATTTATTCATAATTACACTATTTGTTAACGTGGTTATCAAGATAGCAAGATTATATTCGATAATTTGATATGATCTCAAATTGTAAAGATTTGTATATTTTTTATTTTGTTTTTATGGGCGGTACCAAGATTGAAAATCATGCTAGATGGCCAAAGAAATCTCTATATTGATGGCAATGCCCTTGTCAGTAGGAACACAGAGGCTAATGGTGAATGACAACCGTAAATAGGTCACGTTTCAGACATAGCTGGCTGGCACACAGCTTCTTTAGTGCCATATGTCATTTAGATTACGAAGAGCTGGTTTAGCGTTAATAAACTGGAGTGAAAGCATGTAACAGTTGTGTAAAGTAACATCTGTTACTATAATACTAAGAGGAAAAGTCTGGTGTGAAACACTCACAAATCTTTCTGTTACTGCAATAATAATTGTAGAAAAATTATAATAGATACTTTTTTTTTTAATGGTTATGTTTGCAAACGATTAAATGGGCGCTTGCCATAAAAAAAGTGGTAGGGGTTATCAACTATTATCGGAACGCCCTCTGTCACAAATAAAGCTTGCAGTGGTAGATTAAATTTTAATTCAATAGTTTTAAGTCCCCAGAAGATTTTATAAATAAAAGTTCTAGAATTGTATCTGTGCAGTGAACATTGCAAGTTTAAAAAAAAAAATCATGGCCGTTTTCTATAAAATTCCAAAAACCTATTCTGTAAAGTCGCACTTCCGGTTGACAGATTTTCTTCAAATTTGAAATTCTATCAGTGCTTCCGGTATATATTAATATTATGATGTGGTTTTGTAAAAATCATACATTTCAAGGAAAATATAACACTATTTTTCCCACGGAAACTAAAAAAAATAATCAATATCCAGGGAAATGTTTAAAAATAAAAGTAATAGGTATTTATGAGTATTAGTAGTATACGAAATTTAAGAAAATTCTTGGAGCTGTTTTCGAGAAACTCGCGAAAAACTGAAAAAAAAAAAATTTAATAAACTCACCCACACTTTCGATTGAAAGTGATTTTGTCTGAAACCTTCGTGTCAGATGCGATGGTAGCACCTAAATGGAATGTCAAGTTGAAACTTATTGCAACTTTTCGTTTCTTTGAGATATCTATTAACACCCACACACAAAACACATACACACAAACACACACACACACACTCACATACAGACCATTCGTTAAAAGCATTTTTTTTTTTTGGATATTCAGAGGACCTTAAAACATATATTTTGAAAATTTGATGCGACCCCAGTATGAGGCGGTAAAAAAAAAAAAAAAATCAAAAAGCTATTCGATTAATGTTATTTTAGGGATGGAGGAAAAGTCTGGTGTGAAACACTCACACAACTTTCTCTTACACCAGTTCTCAAAATTATGATTGACAAATTTTATAGTTAGTAATAATAAATTTAATGAAATTCATCGGTGTTTTTATGGAGAAGAAATTCACAAAAAGTGAAAAAACTGTTCGTTCAGTACAATGACACTTCCGGTTTATTAATTTTTCTTAAAACTCGGAATTTTTCCAATCTATTTAGTTCTAATTAATTTTGTTTAGAGATATGTTCCGTGATTGCTTGCTCCTTTTTAGCAATTGGTCTGCGAGTGTGCGTGTGTGTGTGTATGTGTGAGACAGCATATCTCAAAAAAAAATCGCAGAATGTTCAAATTTAACACTTCGTAAAGTGTTACCACAAGACGTGAGAATAAACTTTTCGTACAAATCGTTCAACCGGAAGGGCCACTTTACTATACCTATACTATACAAAAAGAAGCAGGCTATCATGGACAATATCTCTAATGCTTTCCAGTTCTGCGTAACCAACTACAACAACTAATTTTGTTTAGGTGGCACAATTGTATGTATAACCAACTATGATAGCACTTTAGAGGAAAACATAACTCCACCCCCCTCCACCTAAAACCCCCTTAAATAAATGAACCAGGAGAAATGTTTCAAATAAAAATTGTAGCTCCTTTATATGTGTAGTTTACATTCCTAATTTACAGAAACTCGTTGGATTTGTTTTTGAGAAAAATCAGAAAAACTGAAAAAAAAAAAAACATTCAGAAAAGTGGAACTTCCGGTTGAACGATTTTTATGTAAAGTTTATTTTCAGGTCTTCTGATAGCACTTTACGAAGCGTTAAATGTGAACATTGTGCGATTTTTGGTTTTTGAGATATGCTGTCCCACACACACACAGACACACTCAGACACAAACCAATTGCTAAAAACCATTATTTTAGACTTAGGGGACCTGAAAACGTTTATTTCCTGTGTAAACTCGATATCGATATTTGACACGATTACAATATTTCCTCTTACTAGAAGTAAGGGAATGTAAAGAACCTGGAAGAAGGCAATAAATTTGTTGATATGTTGTTGAAAATTTGAAAAAATTTGTTTTTCTGACCGAATCTCAACATCCATTTTTACGATTATGAAATTCGCGGTCGTATAAAGAAAATAAACATTGTAGTGGAAGAACGAAATAGAAAAATAATAGTTTAGAGTTTAGAATATTTTACAGTATCCAAAATAGTATTTTGTTAATATTTTATAATTATCTTAGTGCTGTGAATTTACCTTCAAAAAGAGTGAATTTTAGAGTTAGGTATACTACAATCTAGGTCATTGCTTTTAGGAAAACAAAGGCACAAAAATCCCGTTAGGTTAATTCTTTTGTACAAGAAAATTCCCCCGCTAGAGAGAGAGCAATTCCTTCGAATAGTCTGCCTTCAGCTTTCAAAGAATACAAGTCTGGCTTCTGCTTTCAAACAACTAAGTCTGATTCTGCTTCCAAAGCCAGAACACTTCAAGAATCGCTCAGTGCCATTGATAGATATTTGCCTTTATTCTAGATAAGCATCATTTTATTAATACAGTGTGATATTGTAATATACTTAAATTTACTAAGAGATAATATATGTATTTATAAAAGCAGTGTGACTTCTTGATTATTCTTAATACTTCTATCTCTATCTTAAACATTCATACAAGCCCTTTTACAAAACCGCTCAAGCCACTACAAATACACATCACACCATTACATTGCAACATCAAAACTATAAAAATTACGGACAATATCATCACTGTATCAGTCGACCGCCTAAGACCGGTTTATACCTTAAGAAAAGAAGATTCATCATTTATCAAGCACAATTGACGGATTATGCTCATCAAAATATTTCACCACCACAATCTTAAAAAAAAAGGAAAAAATCTTGCAAATTTATTAAACTAAGTAAATAAAAAACAAAAATGAGAAGGGAAAAAAAATTATTTTAATGAAAAGAAGGACCTTTTGTTACAACAGAAGACAGTATGGTGAACGGACGCACAGAATATAGAGGCCCGTGAGGTTTATATATCTTGGCCAACTTTTAATCTCCCTTCACTTTCATCTTATAAAATAAAGACATTTAAATGTAAACGTTCCTTTTGTGTCCAATATCTTAGAGAAAGAAAGGAGCTTAGTCTTTAGAAGCTATTATCTTTACCACAGTGCCACAGCTAGCTCCTTATGTATAATGAAGAGGATGTTAACTTTAAGGAGTACTCAGGTACACTTGGGGTCATATTCCTTTCTTCACCTTCAATCTTTCTTTTTTTTTAATTAATTTTTGCTGATGGAAAAAGTAAACTACTACATGCACATTAGTGTTGAACTCATCAGTAAATGAAGTCAATTTATAGTATTGTGACTAAGTTCGTTGCAATTAGAGAGACATTGACAAGGGTGAAAGAGAATGGAAAAAGTTGGTGTAATGACAGCAGAAATACGAGCTGGTCTTCTTTTTTTTAATTTTGTATAGAGAGAGCTGTTTCAGCTATGGGTATATATATATATATATATATAGGATATACGGGTGTAGCTTGCTGCATACAGAAACAAATCTCCACACCCTCGTTCATATCTATTCACTGTCGACAGTTTTCTAGCTCTTTTATTACTAGTACTAAATACAACTAACTGTTATTATTCACTCTTCATTATCTTTCATTCTGGTCCAGGTTGTACTTTCAATTCTAAATCTAATTATTATTTTTAATAGTTTATTTCTTATTTTTTCAAAAGCTGTTGTTTGCTGTTACTGTGGAATCGTGTCCAATTTTTATCAATTGACTTTTCACTAAAAATACAGGATTTGAGATCTACTGATTATGAAAAAAAAGGTGGTTAGCAATTGGTCCCTAGTTTGACACATTGGCCTCAGATTTACTTAGAATTATACTCAAATTAATAATTCACAATTTATTTTTGTATTATTATTATTTTTTTAATTTAAGCACTTTAACAACTATGGCCATTAGTGTCCAGAACCTCTCCTCAAGACACTGCCGACCTGCGGACAGTATTCTCTCGTTACAAACAACATTGTCATCACCCGTCAATGAGGAAGAGAAAATCTAAGGGCAGCTGGACTCAAATCCGGGACCTCCGCGTGGGAATCCATGCGCTAAACACTAAGCCAATCTATTCCATTCCCTTTATTATTATTATTATTTTATTAGAGATATTTTCCGTAATATCCTGCTTCTTTTTGTGGTCATCGGCCGGTTTCGGGCGTTCGGCTATCATCAGGATGCATTTATCAAACAGTGTGATAACATAGATTTGTGTGTTATCACACTCTTTGTCAAATGCATACTGATGATAAGCGAACGCCCGAAACCGATCGATGTCCACAAAAAGAAGCAGACTATCAGGAAAGCATCAGAGAATTTTCCGTGATAGTCTGCTTCTTTTTTTGTTGACATCGATCGGATTTGGGCTTTTCGCCCATCATGAGGATGTTTTTGTCAAAACAATGTGATAACATAGACTTGCACAGAACACTTTTGGTTAATACACTCAGTTGATACAGTAGAAAGTATCAACTAAATTTGCTCTGTGCAAGTCTATGTTATCACACTGTTTTAACAAAAACATCCTGATGAAAACCGATTGATGACCACAAAAATAAGCAGGTTATCACGGATAATATCTCTGATATTAACTTTGTACACACTACAACTCAACTTATTTAGCACGTGCCGTAGGGAATCCGTAGTTATTGCTACCTTCATGACACAGATTAAAATGAACATTAAAGTAATATTATGTTAATATTAATATAATATATAGGAAAATACCAGTTATTAAAACTAATTAAGTTCTAAAGTAAGAAATATTAAAAGAGAATTATTTAAATGAATTATTATTTTAATTCTTAATAAATTCGTTTCGAAATTCTTTCTCTTAAGTTTGAAATCGTAGAGGGGGCACGGATGACTTGTGCTGATGTGGTGGAGCTTTTTACTTTCTGTGAATTTGTCTTGAACTATTGATTTAGTATGTTGGTCTAGTGGAGATTGTGGTGGTGAAATATTTTGGTGAGGATAATCGTCAATTATGCTTGATGAATGAAAGTTCATTTCTTAAGGTGTAAGCCGGTTTTAGGGATCGATTGATACAGTGATGATATTGTCCGTAATTTTTATAGTTTTGATGTGTTTTTTTTTTTTACGACCACGAACTTGATCGTGAAAATCGATGTTGAGGTTCCGTCAGAAAAACAATTTTTTTTCAAATTTTCAACGACGTATCGACAAATTTAAACACCTTTCTTCCAGGTTCTTTACATTCCCTTACTTCTAGTAAGTGGAAATATTGTAATCGTGACAAATTTCGATATCGAGTTTTCACAGGAAATAAACGTTTTCAGGTGCCCTAAGTCCAAAATAATGGTTTTTAGCAATTCGTTGTGTGTGTGTGTGTGTGTGTGTGTGTGTGTGGGACAGCATATCTCAAAAACCCAAAAATCGCAGAATATTCAAATTTAACTTTTTGTAAAGTGTTACCACAAGACCTGAGAATAAACTTTTCGTACAAATCGTTCAACCGGAAGTTCCACTTTACTGAATGTTTTTTTTTTTTCAGTTTTTGTGATTTTTCTCGAAAACAAATCCAACGATTTCTGCAAATTACGAATGTAAAGTACACATATAAGGGAGCTACAATTTTTATTTGAAACATTTCTCCTGGTTCAATTTAAAGGAATTTAAGGGTGGTGGGGTGGAGCTATGTTTTCCTCTAAAGTGCTATCATAGTTGGTTATACATACAATTCTGCCATCTAAACAAAATTAGTTGTAGTTGGTTCCGCAGAGCTGGAAAGCATTAGAGATATTTTCCGGGATAGCCTGGTTCTTTTTGTATAGTATAGATATAGTAAAGTGGCCCTTCCGGTTGAACGATTTGTACGAAAAGTTTAAACTCAGGTCTTGTGGTAACACTTTACGAAGTGTTAAATTTGAACATTCTGCGATTTTTTTTGAGATATGCTGTCTCACACATACACACACACGCACACCAAGTGCTAAAAAGAAGCAGGCAAATATCTCTAAACAAAATTAATTAGAACTAAATAGATTGGCAAAATTCCGAGTTTCAAGAAAAATTAATAAACCGGAAGTGCCATTTTACTGAACGAATAGTTCAGGGGAGTTTTTTTCCCCTTTTTGTGATTCTTCTCCATAAAAGCGCCGATGAATTTCATTAAATTTAGAATGTTAACTATAAAATTTGTCAATTATAATTTTGAGAACTGCAGTAAGTGAAAGTTGTGTGAGTGTTTCACACCAGATTTTTTTTTATTTTTAACCTCCTTTCATAGAAATAAAATTCAAATTTGCCTCATTATTTAGCATTAAAATGGAATTGGTCTCAAGTATAATTATTGCATATTATAGTTTACTTTGAAAAAAAATTGTCTGGTTAAAAAATTTGACCAGGTATTACAAAAATTAATTAAGAGTGGATTTGGTTTTAATTTTTCTTAAATTGACCTTTTTAAGCACCCGGTAAACGATCAAACTTTTTGTCAAATATATTTGTCAAACATGAATGTTTGATCGTGTGCAGTTTTGTTTGATGTGTTTGTCAAACAAAGAAATTGTTTGACGTGTTTGATGGAAGAATTGATTGATGAAATGTTTGAAAGTGTGCTGGTCGTTTTTGTCAAACATCTTCCATTACTTTTTTTGTTTTCATCCGGTGAACATGTCCGAGCTAGGAAAAAAGGACAAGGATTTTGTACTCTAGTTTATATCTCTGTACAGAGATTTTCCGGCATTATGGAAATTGAAATCAAAAGAATATAGTGTCCTTCTTAACACATAACAGTGTCCTTCTTTTCGATTCTCGGACGAAGTGATTCCAACAAGCTGTTGAGTTTCAAGTCTCCTGATTCTGTTACTAATATTTCTTTCAGCAAATTATTCTAATGAGTATATTTATGTCTCAGTTTATACCATTTTTTTGACCAACGTCTTAACTTTTTTTTCTTAATACAAAGTGCCAGAGTAAACGCAAGAAACGTTTTGTCTTTATTCGAAGACATTTAAATAAATAAAAAATCTGAAATAAATGACCACACGATGTGCACAGGTGAAAAAAGTCAAGCAAGTGAACAGAAGTTTGACAAAACTTGATTGAACGTGTGCGGCTGTTGTTTGCCAAACATGGGGCATTTGACCAACATATTTGACAAAAAGATTGATCGTTTACCGGGTCCCTTAGGGTTTTCCTAAAAATTCTCAAGAGGGGTTCACTGAGAGAACGACATCGTCGAATTGAAATTTCGCATTGCTGTCTTTCTCCCAGTAGATAGATATGAGAAGATTTCATCGATATTCATTAACATCATCATCATAAAAATAAAATAAATCAACCAAAGAGAAGTATTTACTCCATAATAAAAAAATTCTAAAGGATTAGATACGTACTCTAGCCAGAGCTACCCTTTCTGGTGAATAGGAAGAAGAAATGCAAAAATAAATAGTTTTGAAAAATATTTTAAGTGAAATAATTTTGGCAAAAATAATGTATTTTAGAGTCAGTTACTGTAGTTTGGAGTGATTGCTGCTAGAGAGACAAAAGCACAGGAATCCGTTAGAAAAATAACAATGCCCTTTGGCCAACTGTTTTGTAAGAGAAAATCCCCCGTTTTAGAAAGGGCATTCCTTCAAGACAGTCTGCATTCTGCTTTCAAACAAGAATAGTTGGTTGTAGACATCGAAGCAGAACACTTGTTTTTCGCTCTCTTAGCATCAGTGCATATTAATAAGTTAATAATTTCTTTGCAAAATAACTAGTAGTTATTATTTTAATAGAATATATTTATTGTAGCAGTATCGTTGGTATACAACAAAAAATTTGCTCTGTGCAGATCTATGTTATCACAATGTTTGACAAAAGCAACCTTGATGATGGGCGAACGCCTGAAACCGGTCGATGACACCACAAAGAAGCAGGCTATCAAGGAAAATATCTCTGATGCTTTCCAGCTCTGCGGAACCAACCACCTTGAATATATCGTTCCCCAAAAATTTCTCCGATTTTTTTTAATTATAGAAATTTTAATTCAGATTTTTGTTCAAATATAATTAAACTATTTTGTAATTTTAATTGAATGTTATATATTATATTCTCTAGTTCCCTGTTGATGATTAGATTCCGTAATCGCAAGCTAGAAGAAGAAACATGAAAGGAAAAAAACAAAAACAAAATCAAGAATTGGGGATTTTCATAAATATCCCTAAAATAACATTAATCGAATAGCTTTTTAATTATTTTTTTTTTTTACCGCGTCATACTGAGATCGCATTAAATTTTCAAAATACATATTTTGAGGTCCTCTGAATATCAAAGAAACGAAAAGTTGCAGTAAGTTCACATTCCATTTAGGTGCTAGCACCGCATCTGACACGCAGGTTTCAGACAAAATCACTTTCAATCGAAAGTGTGGGTGACTTTATTAAATGTTTTTTTTTTTTCAGTTTATCGTGAGTTTCTTGAAAACGGCTCCAACAATTTTCTTAAACTTTGTATACTACCAATACACATAAATACCTATCGCTTTTATTTTCAAACATTTCCCCGGAAAAATTGATTTTTTCCTTTTTAGTTTCCGTGGGAAAAGTAGTGTTATGGTTTCATTGAAATGTATGATTTTACAAAACCACATTTGTACTGGATTAATATATACTGGAAGCATTGATAGAATTTCAAATTTAAAGAAATTTAAATTTTTCGGTTATCCGGAAGTGTGACTTTACAAAAAAGGTTTCCGGAATTTTATAAAGAACGGCTATGATTTTCTTTAAACTTGCAATGTTGACTGCACAGATACAATTATAGAACTTTTATTATAAAATCTTCTGGAGACTTATCTATTAAATTAAAGTTTAATCAACCGCTATAAGCTTAAGTTATGACAGAGGGCGTTCCAATAATAGTTGATAACCCTACCACTTTTTTTACGGCAAGCGCCCATTTAATCGTTTGTAAACATAACAATAACCAAAAAAAAAAGTATCTATTATAATTTTTCTACAATTATTATTGCAGTAACAGAAAGATTTGTGAGTGTTTCACACCAGACTTTTTCTCTTAGTATTGTAGTAACAGCTGTTACTTTACACAACTGTTACATGCTTTCACTCCAGTTTATTAACGCTGAACCAGCCCTTCGTAATCTAAATGACATATGGCACTAAAGAAGCTGTCTGTGCCAGCCAGCTATGTCTGAAACGTGACCTATTTACGGTTGTCATTCACCATTAGTCTCTGCGTTCCTAC
The DNA here is from genome assembly GCA_011037195.1 of Triatoma infestans. NCBI lineage: Eukaryota > Metazoa > Arthropoda > Insecta > Hemiptera > Reduviidae > Triatoma > Triatoma infestans. The sequence continues at coordinate 28,803 of JAAEAF010000398.1, forward strand.
TGAAAAGGGCATTGCCATCAATATTTGATTTTGGCCATCTAGCGTGATTTTCAATACCGCCCATATAAAAACAAAATAAAAAATATACAAATCTTTACAATTTGAGATCATATCAAATTATCGAATATAATATTTCAATTATCTTGATAACCATGTTAACAAATAGTATAATTATGAATAAATTATCTTGTCAAATTATCGAAATGAGTTTTCACCGTAAGTATTATTTTCTGGGATTCCTGGTAAGAATAAGAATGTTTTAGCAGACTTGCATGTTTGTGCACACAGTAGCTACCTCGGACTCTATATTGGCGCAAACGACTTGCTTGGAATCCACAGACACGTCGCAAACCACAAGAACTTGAAAAACTTTTATTACCTGCTTGCAAGACTCCTCGACATACGATCTAAACTGATATTAAACAACAAAGTACTGCTATACAACTCGCTACTGAAACCGATTTAGACTCGAATTATGGAATTCACCCAAGCATTCCAATATCTATCGCCTCAAAACCCGACAGTGGAAAATCCTACGTCGAATAACCAGTGCTCCATATTCTGTCACCAATAGAACTATTCACTCACTTCTAATAGTACCTTTTGTACAAGATTTAATCATGGCCCCATTTAATGGGTTTGAGAAGGAAAGAAATTGGGTTCGATAGATAAATGAACTAGAAGTAAAGCAGAACACTGTACAATAGTAAGGTAATACAAACTGCCAGGACCTTTCACTAAAATATATAAAATGGTAGTGAAAGGTAAAGGGAAAGGTGGTTGACGCGTTGTGACTGCTGTATGAACTCTGCTGCAAGACTCCCTCCTATGGCTCACACAGCTGTGTTTAAACAGTTTCTCCCACTCTAGTCTGGCTTAAGCTAGAGAGTGATCCTATCAAAATTTATGTCTCTCTCTCTGGATCCCTCTCTTCGGATCTATTACACCCCATAAAAGAAATTTCATTCTCAGCTTTCCTCTCGTTCTAATCTTCTAGTAGATCAGCGATTTATGGGCGATGGAGTTCAGTATCATTTGGAGAGTTACCAATGGGATAACTTCTCTCATGTCAAGCTACTTAATTGTTGCAGGGAAATAGCACCTACAGTGTAAATACCAATAAAAAAAAAAAAATAAATAATAAAAATAATAATTACTGTAATATCTATTATTTAAATTAATTTATTCATTGAAGAATTACAAACAAAAAATGAAATAAAAATAACTTACGTTAGAATAATTTTATTAATTAACTAATAATATTATAATCTGAAATAAATAAAAAAAGCTGCAGTAAATTGCCCGCCAAAATCACACAATAGTTCAAAATCAATTTCTATCTTTCTTTCAATCTTTAGGCCCCCGATTCATAAGCGGTGGCGACTACGACGCGAACAACCTCGCTGGGACAGTCGAGTGGTGAATCGAAGAGAATTGTTCTTTATAATGCACTCTCTTCTCCTTCTCAGCCATCCTAATGACCTTCTGCTTCAGATAAACTTCCTGTCGTTCTAGCCTTTTCATGTGATCCAATATCTCATCCTTCCATACCGACGCATTAACCTTAGACGACTAAAAACTATAACATATGACCAAAGCCCCATTTTTCTTAAAATAGACATCCATCCGAATGTTCCCCTCCCAAAATAACACCAATCAATTCAATGGACCGATAGACTCCCTTAGGGACTTACTCGAACAGATAATTGATATCAAAACGTCTCTCACCCAATCCCAATTTAATCAACTGACGAGAAAACTTAAAAACAAACTTCAGAAATACTGCAATAATTCATATGCTGAATCACTGACAACTGACGACACTCACTTTAGATAACGACTAGAAGAATATTCAAATTCGAACATATCTCTTCGCCTCTCTTGGGCCAAATCAGCCCTAGAATAAGCAGAATTATTTGCAGCTCATCTTTCCTTTGCCTTCATCCCACATTCTTACATTCAAGACTTACAGCTCACTACAGAAGATAACAGAGAGCTAGACATATCTTTACGTATTAAGACAAACAGGCCATTAACAAGAAAAAGAGCCCAAGTTCTTTATCAATTATCAGAAAGAGCTAGACTCTTCCGCTCACTACGTATAAAATTCCACATTTCGAACTTCTTATTGTCTCATTCTTTGAAAATTCTCTAATATTAAAATGATATCGAAACCCAAATACCAACTGATTCAGCCTTCTTCCTACTGTCCTAATAGCCTCTTTCCCATATAAATGTTTGAGATTCTCTTTCTTCTACGTCTTCTAGAATTTATGGAGACCATAAAAGTAATATCGAACCATCAGTTTGGTTTCCACAACTGTCACTTTACATTACAGCAGGTTCTTCGTGTTGTAGCCATTTGGCGTATTCTTAGATATTTCACAAGCCCCCGATCGCGTAAGGCATGAAGGTCTTCTATTGAAACTCCGCCGAATTCTAGCTAGCACTTTATTATTATTATTATTATCCAACCTCGGGTGGGCCATATCCCGGCACCGCAGCCAACAGAGGCTTATTGTGCCACCCCCGATAATTCCTAGTAGACAAACTCTCCCTCCTTAAGGAGTTTAAGGGTCTTCACCACCAGGTCATTTTGAGCTACTATCTCCTCAGGTCGCAAAGTACCAAAGGTTTCATACCTCAGTCTGATTATTGCTACGCAATCGAACAACAGGTGGGAGGCCGTTTCCTCCTCTTCCTGACTTAGCTCGAATGAGTGCTACCTTGTACAGATGTTTCCTGAACCTACCATGACCCGTAAACAGTCCCGTCACCAGAGAAATCTGGCTCCTACTCAGACCAAGGGTCATTCGGGTTCTTCGTTTACACAGTCCTGGCATCATCCTTTTACTGTGTATAGCACCCGGGCTCCTCCTTCAGAGCTCTTCATGCTTCCTGCGACCCCACTCTCTAATCGCTGCACGAATTGCTCCGCCAGTTATTCCCAGGACCGGCTCTGGACCAATGAACGGAGTGTTAGCTCCGTTCCTGGCCAGTTGATCAGCTGTCTTATTACCCTCAACCCCTGCATGTCCAGGCACCCACAACAACTGTACCTTGTTGTCCTGGAGAGTCTCGACAATGCCTCTCGACATTCCTTCACCAGGGATGAGGTAGTACCTAGCACTTACTACGTCATACTTTTAACTATGAAAACAAGAATTAGTTGGCTTCACGACCAATTCAGGGTAAAAATCAATAAACCAAAAAAAAAAAATATAACTTTTTTTTAATTATTTTTTAATAATAATTAACACGTTCGACGTTTCGACAAACTTTGTTTGTCTTCTTCAGGAACAATACAAAACAAAAATAAATAAAGAGTTATAAACATAAAAAATTATAAAATAAACCACAAACAAAAAACAAAATACATTGGTGAGATTACAGTAGAAATGTTAAGTCTGTAATTAATGTAGAAATGTTTGATGTTGTATTGTTTGTAGTAGCACGAGCGGTTTTGTAAAAGGGCTTGTAAGTATTTATGTTTAAGAGTGAAGTATTAGTAATAATCAAGAGAGCGCCACTGTTTTTAAAATAATTATATTATCTCTTAGTAAATTTAAGTATTTTACAATATCACAATTATATCTTAATAAATCAGATATTTATCTAGAATAAAGTAGAATAAAGGCAAATTTCACAAGAGTTTAACAGAGCGATTCCTGAAGCAAGTGTTCTGGCTTTGAAAGCAGAATGCAGACTGTATTGTTTGAAGCAGAAGGCAGACTGTCCTGAAGGAATGCTCTCTCTAACAAAACAGTTGGCCAAGTAGCATTGCATTAATTTAATTTAACGGATTTTTGTGCCTTTGTTTCCCTAATAGCAATGACCTAGATTGTAGTATACCTGGCTCTATATACACTCTTTTTAAAGGTAAATTCACTGCACTAAGATACATTTAAAATATTAACAAAATTGTATTTTTGATACTATAAAATATTCTAAACTATTTTTAAAAACTATTATTTTCTTTATTTCTTTCTTCCACCACAGTTGCAAACATTTCAATATAAAAGCCTCCTCCACAATATAATCGCTCTATGTCAGTAACGTATAAATTCTTTTTATATCCGAACTTGCTAAATCTCGTTACATATTAATTGCATAAATATTCGTGAAATTGATTTGGGTAAATCCTGTGGCAGCTAACTTTTCTCAACCACATTTCTTCAACAATAGCATTATATTTATACTATGTGAATATGTCAAATGATAAGGACGTTGCACTGCCGCCAAATTGAGTGATTATTTTTTTATAATATTAGATAGAAGACATTCACCATTCTTCAAAAATACTTAAATTTTATTCTTTAACCGTAGATATGCGTAGTAATTTATTATAGATAAGAAAAATAAAGAGCTTTACTTTAGAGAATTGCTAAGTCTATCTTAAAAAAAAAAAACCTAGATATCATTCTGGGAAAATATTTGCTTATAGGGGAAACAAACTCTCTTTTGCTTATTCTGCTGCTGATCCGCAATCAGCAATTTAAATCCTATTTAATGTTTAATTCTATAAAAGAAAGCATTGAGAGAAAGGAAGATGAAAATGCAACAGTAGATTTGAATTCCTCCACCCCTTTTGCTTACTTGCTTATTGATAGTTGTGGAATTTAATTGAAATGAGATTACCTTTCATTGTGAATGCTACACAAGATACCTTCTTACTTTGTAATTTATTCTCTTATTTTAATGCATTGTTATTGTTACTACTCTTAAAAGTTTTACTTTACTATTCAATTGTTTATAAGTAATTATAATGCTTTTATAAGTACATAACAATGGAATATTTATTCAATAATTAGATTAAAATTTGAGGTAATTATTAACCCTGTTTGATAATAAAATTTAAATTATCAAATAAAACTATGTAACTTGTTATCTAAATAAAACTATATGCCATAATAGACAAAAATAAACAAGCCAGTGAATATGCTTGAATAGATAGAATTAATCAAATTTAATCGCAAGCATTTTCACTTTAATGAAATACTAATTCGGTTAAATTTCTATAAAAATGAAATTATCGCTTTTCTGCTTAAGAAAGCGTAAACGGATTTTCTCTGAAAAACTTTTTGAATTATTTGTTATTGTATTTTTATCTATGTCAAAACATGAGAGAAAAAAAAAAGTGGCATTAGATTGCTGTCAAATCAATGGATTTATGTGAAAATCGATCTTTGTTTTAGGAGTTGTTCTTGCTGTAGAATATATTAGAAAATGGTGTATAAGGAATTTAGCGATAAAAATACCAGAAAAGAAATTTGAGCTGTTCATTGACAATCAGTTATCTATCAAATGATACGTCCTCTTTCATTTGCTAAAGAGCCCAAATACAAACTAATCAGTTATATAATAATGCAATTTGCTATAGCAGCAACTTTGCTATCGTTTTGATTGGATGATGTTGTTGACAGGCTTGTCATGGAGATTGCTTTATTTCAGCCAGTTCAAAACGCCAAAGCTCTTATCTCTGCCTGACTATGTGGCATAAGGAAATGGTAAAAGGTGGAATAATTTAATCTGAACAAGGGCATCATACGTATACTTAATCTGCTCAATTTCCTATGTTGTCTGGTTATGAGTTTTTTTGCAAGGGCTAATATGAAACTCCAAAAGATCATTGAAACTCCAAATTGCCAGCTTTGATAACTGAGATAACAAAGATGTTCTTTATGCTGCATTTAATGAAAGAGCTCCTCATAAGGAAGACCAACATTTCGCAGTTTTATGCTTTGTAATCTGATGTCGCCGATATCACGTCATTAAAAATCATTGCGATATCATTATATTTAGTATCATTATTTATTGTCATGCTTGTAACACCATTATTCCTGCATAACAAGTTTCCTATATATCACTATATCACTTTTCTACATGAGTTATTTCCTGCCTTAATCTTTATTAATAATCATTAAATTTTAAACAAAATCATATTATTACTTTGAAAAAATCATTGGGCGGCCTGATTTTATAATAAAATAAATAAATTAAAATAAAGCAATAATTAACTAGAGGTACATTTTTGTGCAATAGTTAAATAATGTTAATTGTATAACTTGAAATTATACACTACATGATTCTACACTTTGTAGGCGTCATCTGTAAAAGATTTGGGCGTAATCTTAAACTCTAAATTGAATTTTGCTGATTATATCAACAAGGTCAATAGCAAATCGTTGCAAATGCTTGGATTTGTCTTCAAAAACAGAGGAATTTTTTCTGACAATCGTTCTTATGCTACTTAATCTCTGGTAAGTTCTATCTTGAATATGGTTCAATAATTTGAAGTCTATTTTGCAAGGTACATAGAATCATACTATTCAGTCATCTATTTTCAGCAGGAAAAAGTAACGAAGATAATGAATAGCAACCATTGTCAAGTAGGCCCGGCAATTAGAAGATAGGAACTCTTCTCCACAGAACAGACAAATAGGACTTGCCAGCCAGGAAGAATATGACTTAAACCTCCCATAAAAGTACAGTTAAAAATAGAAATTCAAAATTTGATAATACGTCTGATATAAAAATTGCTATATTAAATGTGCGTATATTACGCTCTGAAGATAGATTGATTGATTGAATTAGAAAATGCACTGTCTAAAATTAACTATTGAAATTTTAGCTATTTCATTTCTGAAGTTAGATTGGGTGAAGAAAAAATTATCAATAGAAAGTCGGGATATATTTTTGCTGTCGGTGCATAACACAACTCTCGGTGCTCACAACTCCGATGAGTCGGAGGATAAAGTTGATGTTACATCTTTTATAATGTTCTGAGAATGGTGTTGAATAACATTAAATGTAACTTTCGGTACCATATATTTAATAATCTGTGACTTCAATAATCAAGTGAAGAAAAAAGTAATAGACGAGGAAATAGTTGTTGGCCATTATGGTTGTAAACAAAGGAATTTAAGTGGAGAAGTATTTGTCAATTTTTGTTTAGAAAATAAATTAGATATAACGAACACCTTTTTTAAGAAAAGGACAGGAAGGAAATGGATACGGCCTTCCCACAGTGGAAGTGTAATTGTTAATCTCACAACGAACTTTTTTAAAGATTTATATTCAGTGGATAGTGATATTCAAATGGTTAAAGTATGGTAAAAAAGATGATAATACTCCGAAATTCACTATTGAACAATTTAATAGTTTAAAAAATGAGACAGCTGCTGGTAGTGATGACATATCTAATGAAATGCTAAAAATTTCTTTTTTTCCTCTGAGAAATCCCTGGGTGCTGCTTTTTAACACGATAATGAAGGCTGGAGATGTATCAAATTCGTGGTTAAAATCGGATATAATTTTACTATCTAAAAAAGGAAACTCGGAGGTTCTGAATAATTGGCGATCTTTGTCGGTAATTTGTAAGGCTTTTGTCTTACTTCCACTGTATACCGGATTTTTTCTTAACTAATTTTAAATAGAATCAGGAATCAGTTTGAAGAACAACAACCAGTTGAACAGGCTGGATTTATGGCCAGTTTTTCAACTATAGATAACTTGCATGTAATAAAACGTAATAAACCAGGTTATTGAGAAATTTTTAGAATTTCAGACTAACTTATTTTAAGTTTTTATCGATTATAGAAAAGCCGTTTGATTCTGTGTCTCATAAATTTTTGTTTGACTGCTTAGACCATCCAAGAAGTCCCATACTTATATATTAATTTGATAAAAAATATTTATTCCAATAGTGTATAGCTAGGATTAAGATGGATAATTTGGGACCATATTTTAGGATATCTAAAGGAGTTCAGCAGGGTGGCCTATTACATCCTTCTCTCTTCGATTCTCTACTAAAGAAGTATTCAGGAATTTGATCTGGAATAATAGTAGGTATGGTTCTATATATGAACGGAAAAAGACTAACTAACATTAGATTTGCGGATGATGTCGTTCTTTTTGCAGAATCACCACATATGCTAGAAAGAATGGTAAATGAACTCGTAGAAGCTGGTAGTGAAGGTGGACTAAATTTAAATGACAGTAAAACAATTCTGTTTACGAATGGTGCCAGATTAGCAATTGAAGTCAATGTTGTGCCATTATCCTTGAGGAAGTCATCTATTTGGGTCAGACTGTATGTTTCCAAGATAGATTTAAAAAGAAAATTAATAGAAGTATAATTCTCGCCTGGAACAAGTTCTGGCCCTTAAAATTCATATTAAAAAATAAAAATATTTGTGAAGTAAAGAAAGGGCAAATTTTGGATAGTGCTTAACTTATGACTCACAGACATGGACTCTAGCACAGAAGTTTATGCAAAGATTAAAAACTACTCAAAGAGCGATGGAACATAGTATATTGGGTATTAAACGGAAAGGTTGTATTTGGTGTGAAGCAATAAGGAGGATAACCGATGTGTTCAAATAAATAGTCATGAATACATTCTATCCAAAACCAGTGAGGCTATAACGTAGAAACTTACCAATCGGCCTCTACTAAACCTACTCTTTCCTCTTGTCAAACCAGCTTATCTTGTTCAGATCGACTGGTTTGTAGTCATTTATCCATTCTATCCGGTATCCTTTTACCCAACCGGGCAATTTGTTGGTATCTATGAAATATGACATTCCTGGGATCGGTAGAACCCATCCATTCTCTCCAATTTCATCTTAGAGTCATTACATCATTATAACAAAACACAGAACCTACACACACACACAAATACCTAGAAATAGAAACCAATCGCTTATATTTTATTATATACTTATTTCTATTATATAGTGGCATTTATCTCAGGGATCTTAAAACATGTATTTTCGGGATAAATTGAATTACGAAAATGAGACATGATGTAATAGTTTCTTTTATGCCCATAATAGAAAATAAAAGCTAAAGTTGAATGTACGATACTTGTGAACTAAACAGGTCTCTTTCTTAGAAAATAGTTTTTGTACAATAAGAAAGAATGTGATAGCAACGTCCAAGTTTAATTTAATTTCCCATTTTACAGCTTCATTTAGTTATAAGAATTTAGAGGGCTAGTGTAACGATCTAATAATCATCCAGAAAATGGAACAGTCTCAGTTAGAGCGCACTTTAAATGGATCAATGTTCAAATAAATAGTCATGAATACTATTCTATCCAAAATCAGTGTGGTATAACATAGAAACTTTCCATGAAACCTATTTTCTTTGCAGTTTTCGATATTTATTTTCGATTCTGCACTGAAACTAGCTTCAGCTTTTAATAATTAATTGGAAAATGGAATTTTTGTTTGAATGTTGAAAGAAGTTTTAAAGATAATGAAAAGTTTTAACAAAATTAAAAGTAGTTTTATTTTCTCGTTGGTTGCGTGATAAATTTCTATCTTAGAACTTTATTATCTAATAAAGGCGGGTTTACATGGGTTAATTTGATTAATACAGTTTGGTTGAATCAATGAAACTGATCCGTGTAAAATATAATTTCAATGAAATTGATAATTGAAATGAAGTTGGACTAATTCTACTAATTTGATCAATTTGATGGAATACCCATTGGAAACAGCAGATTGAACCGTATAAACAGTCTGTCAATGATCTTGATGTGCAAATCAATTGTTTTCTGGTAGGTTTCAGTGAGGTAGGTTATTTTTGTTCTTTGAATGATCTTTACAGTTTTTGTGTTTAAACCATGTTGAGGTGTGTCCAAAATTGTAATAAGGAGGACAACCTATGTGAAAGATATTGAGGTTAAGATTAAAAAAATCATTTTGGCAGTGGGCTGCACACCTGGCTAGAACGAATGAAACAGGTGGTGTAAATTAGTTACCGTCTAGAAACCTTAATTCAGTGGAAGGAAAAGAGGGCGACAGAAGAAAAGATGGACGGATGAGTTGGTGAAACAAGGGTTCATCAAGGATTAAAAAAGCACAAGACAGGGAAGAATGGAATAGAATGGGCGAGGCCTATGGTCTCTTAGGGCCTCGGTGGGGATGTCTTTATCACGACGCTTCTCTAAAGATGTCGGAGGGTAAAGATTTGATCAGTGCAAGATCTACCAGCTGTGAACCCACATTGGATTTTAGAGGTGTTAAACTCATACTCCAAACGCTCCTTAATCAGCCGGTGAGCATTTAATAACAGAACTGATGACACAGATCCCCTATAATTCGTTCAAAACTTCCGATCTCCCTTCTTAAAAATTGATGTATGATTCCTACTTTCATTTCTTGCGGAATGTTTTCTCCCTTAAATATAGCCTGAATCAATTTTATTAGCAGGATATTAACCTTATGGCCCCCATATTTCAATAGCTCCATATGTATTATACCAGGACCCGGCGATTTCCCATTTTTCTCTTGTTTTACTACCCCTCTCACCTCCTCCTCAGACGTTCTCAAAATTGTACTTTCATCGGGCTATATTAGGGTATCTCCACCATAAACTGAGTTCTGTCTTCCTTTAGCAACCTATTGAAATATTCATACCATTCCACCATTCCGATGAGCTCTATATTTGTTGTGGTGGTTGGTTCCGCAGAGCTGGAAAGCATCAAAGACAGTTTCCATGGTAGCCTGCTTCATTTTGTGGTCATCGACTGGTTTCGGGCGTTCGCCCATCTTCAGGATGCGTTTTTCAGACAGTGTGACTACACAGACTTGCACAGAGCAAATTTAGTTTACACATTTACACATTTGAGTTTACACGTTTACACATTTGATCATTGAGTGTGTAAACTAAATTTGCCCTGTGCAAGTCTGTGTTGTCACACTATCTGAAAACGCATCCTGAAGATGGGCGAACGCCCGAAACTGGTCGATGACCACAAAATGAAGCAGGCTACAACGGAAAATGTCTCTGAAGCTCTATATTTACTTTTTGTGTTATCTCTTAAATTCTTCAACACCTTCCAAGCTTCCTTTGATTGGCTAAATTCTAGTCGACTGTTAATTCCCATTCAGGTTCGATCCCATTCTTCATTTTTCAGAGCTCTCATTTTCTTATTTAAATCCTTCTTGATGATCACATATTCCTTTCTATCTGTTTCTTTCTTGAAACTCAGCCATTTTCTGTTCGCTTCCCTTCTCCTTTCTACTTCTTCTAAAATATTCTGACTCATCCACTTGTTCTTATTTTTATTTCTTATTCTCCTCCTCCACAGCACTTCCTTAGCTATTTTCTTTACTTTGTTCGTCAAATACAAGTAAATTTCCTCTGAACTGCCTGTAAAGGCGTCGTTCAACTCTGCATTTAATCTATTTTCATACATTTACTTGATGCTGGGGTCTTTTAACAGCTCTCTAGTGTTAAAAGCTTGGTGTTCTCTAGTTGTTCGCAAAAATTCTTCATTTCACTTTTATTTCCTTTCATTGCATTCTCAATCCATGGCCTCCAGGTGTGCGCCTTTACCAGGTGGTGGTCAGATCCGTATTCCACACCTCTGTAAGCTCTCACATCAGAGAGTTGGCATGAAGAGGATTGCTTTACCACGATATAATCAATCAGAGATCTGAGACCTTTGCTATGCTGATTCCATGTCACTGTGTGTATAGTTTTCTGCTGGAAGAACGTATTAGCCACCTTCAAATCGTATCTGTCACACAGTTCTACTAAACTACTTCCACTATTATTTCTCACTTCCTCTCCATAGCGACCAACAATCCTACTTGTGAGCTCACTTCCCACTCTAGCATTAGGAAAATTTCCTTTCTTCGTGACATCTTTTCCATACTTCGCTTAATTGGACTCAGGAATTGGAAATTCTCTTTCTCCTTCACGTTATTTGTGGGTGTATATATTCCAATCACACATACCTCCCCATTAACAGTTCCATCTTTCGGAGATAAATTCCCAATTCTTAATTTTTCCTTTGAGCTCCTTTCTTACCAGTATTGCCACACCTGCTTTTGCTCTCGAACTTTTCTCAACGCCACTCCAGAAATGTAGGAAGTCACCTAGTACTTCATTCCCCTTACCCTTCTTCTTGGTTTCCGATAGCACTATAATATCCATTTCATACTTTTTCAGTTTGTCCGGTATAGTGTCCGTATTCGTCGACAATCCTTGCATATTCCAGCGTCCCAAGTTTAAAGTCCTTTTCCGTTTACCTGGTCTTTACCTTTTGATCAGTCCGGATTTATCTTTTTTATTTGGTCGTTTACCATTTTTTCTTTTTTGTTCCGAACGAGGAGCTGGCCCGTTGCGAAAACGCAACGCAATTTTATTCAGGGTGCCCTTCCCTTATAGAGGTCGCCTTCGCTACGGCTGACGAACCCTCTCTGCCTGCAATGGTTATGCCGCCATTGATCGGCTTGGTCATGGAATGGGAAAGGACACACTGGGGACAGGATAAATGGGACTATTCTAATATTAGTAAGACAGGATAAATGGGACTACTCGAGTGGGATGTAACGAGCAGATCTTTTAGTCGCCTCTTAGACATGCAGATATACGACTGGCCACCCACACGCTGTGAGCTTTATTCTTTGCCGGACCAGCACGGGAAAATTCGTTATTATAACCATTTATTCCTGTACCTATAGCATTTTTGAAAGTTCATCGGACATGCGATAGTCCTAAGCAAAAAAGGATTTGAAATTACTGATCTAAATATATGATGAAATGCATCTGATGATATCTAAGTATAATAAACTTTGAATAAATAAACTGCAAAGAAATTTTCGGTAGCTGATTTCACAACAAAATATATTTTAGTGGCTGACCAGTACAGGCTCTATCAACTTTTTGATATTAATATATTGCCTTCTGAAATAATAATATATTTTCACTTTTTGTAAAATAAAAATAAAAAATAAAAAAAAGTGAAAAAAGGAAATTAAAAGACAAGATTTCTTTTTTATTTAATTTAAATAAATTAAAATATTCCTCTCTAGTGACGCAAATACTTACACAGAGATTACCATGAATAATGTTTTCTTGGAGACGTCAGCAAGATTTGCGTGACCGGTTAACTGATCACGAATTCCCACTTTCTTTTCTTTTAGGATGGATGATATAGAAAAAAAAAAAAGTAGAAACGGCTAATGTATCTAAGTGACAGAGTTTTCAAAGCAATATATTTCTTTTAGATTAATATATGTATTTATATATTGTTACTGAACATAAGAAACAATATTTATTTAAACTATGAATTGTATTTTTAGTTTTATTTTTAAATGTTCCACAATACTATCAATAAAAAGTATTCAACACTGTTAGGGCTGTTTATTTAATCTAACCAAATTACCTGCAATTGGATCTAATTACATAACAACTGGTACAAATTTAATTATTTAAATTATTTAATATAGAGGTTTGTATAAATTTTCTACAGTTCATGTTGAAAATGTGCAAAAATAAATGTATTTATAAAAAAAAAATTATGTAAATAAATAAATTTACAGATAATATGGTTGTCTCTTTAAAATACAATAAATTACTTTTATCAAAATAGGTTAAAATTGTATTAATTTATAACAAAATTAAATAAACCTTTTGGTCTTTTTTGAAAACCAAATTCAAAGTACTTACTTTATTGAGTAATAATTTTACAATAAAATTTATTCAGGTAAATAACAAATGCTATAAATTAATTAATTCAAGTTCATTAATTTTACAAAAGAACTAATCTCTCCAATATTAATTATACTATACATTATTACACTACACTATATTTAATAATATTGTAACGTTTTTCCTCTAAACTCTAGCTACTGCAATTAGTTTTAAGGTGGGTTCGTATAGATAAAATACTCCAAACTTCAATAAAGAAATTGTTATACACAATAAATTACAAAATAGAACACTTAATAAATAATAATTAATTTTTCAGTTTAAACCACAAAAGTTCACTTTTTATACACTTTCCACAAACGTACATTTCGTTTGTAACTTGAAAACTCTCTCAACTTTCTTGCGGTCCTACTATTTATACCGGTGGAGAATTTCTCAATCCTTCCACAAAGAAACAGAGCGCGTCGCCAGCGCTTCCTAGCGGCCGCTAAGAGAATTTGAGGTTCCTACTTCCTCTCCTAGATGGCACCACTGGCTGAGATACAATATTTTTATTAATAATTATACAAAAGAATTTATGTGTTTGTTTGAAAAATGTTTCAAATAATAGTAATACGTTTTCATGTGTGAAGTTAGCATAAGAAGTTTAAAGGAAATTGCTTTGGTCGTTTTCGAGAAATTTCCAAAAAACTCGAAAAACTATTCTGTAAAATTGCATTTCCGATTAATCGATTTTCATCAAATTTGAAATTCTATTCAATTCTTACACTGTGTAATAATATTATATAGATGGTAAAATCAATTATACTGAAGGAGTACTCTAAATAAAAGCATAAATTTTCCCAGGAAAATATTTCAAATAAAAGTGATAGGTATTTTTATATATGTAGATAGTATACGTAGTTTAAAAAACAAACAAAAAAATCATTGAAGCCGGTTTCGAGATAATCACGAAAAAATATTCTGAAAAAAATAACTGAACAAAACACTCAGTAAAGTCGCACTTTCGGTTAATGGATTTTGCCCGAAATGTTCATGTCTGATGGTAGATCTTACTATAATTGTGCACACATTTACAAACACGCTAAAACGTGTACTCAAAACATATATTTCCGGTGAAATCTCGATTTGGAAAATATGGCACGATCGCAATACTTCATCTTACCAAGAAAAAAAAATACTATGGCGCCACAACCCATGAAGGGCTAAGACTTGTCAGACGGCGATTTGTATTTGGGAGCGTGTGGGTAAGCACGCCGCAGTTCCCTCACCGTTTCTTAGTTCCGGCCTTCGCTACCTAGGTGCGCTACCAACTGTCGCTTTCCATTTTTACTTTCTCTTACTCCTAGTAAGAGGAAGTATTGTAATCGTGTCAAATTTTCGATATCCAGTGTTTACCGGAAATATCCATTTTGAGGTCCCCTGAGTCCAAAAAAGTGGTTTTTAGCGAATGGTCTCTGTGCGTGTGTGTGTATGTATGTATGTGAACAGCATAGGTCAAAAACGAAAAACCGTAGAAGTTCAAACTTGATATTCCGTTTAGATATCACCATGGGATCTGACAGTACGTTATCTGTCAAAATTCCTCAACCGGAAGTACCACTTTGCTAGTTGGATTTTTTGCAATTTTCTCAAAAATAGCTCCGTAGATTTTCTTGAAACATCGTATATAAACTAAACATGCAAAGATCTACAAATTTTATTTAAAACATTTCTCTGGGAAAATTCATTTAAGGGCACTTTTGGGAGAGGGGTGGGGTTAGGTTTTCATCTTAACCGCTATTTTCAGTTTATTACACAATTCTGTCATCTAAATAATGTTAATTACAATTAAATATGTTTGTTGAAATCCGAGTTTGGAAAAAATCGGATAACTGGAATAGCGTTTGTTATAACAATTTACTAAATGATATTTTCACTTTTTCGCGATTTTCTCAAAAATGGCTTCGACTATTTTTTTGAATCTTCATATATAAACTAAGCATGCAAAGATCTACATCTTTTGTTAAAAAAATTTCTCTGGGAAAATTCATTTAAAGGGCACTTTTTAGGGGAGAGGTGGGGTTATGTTTTTCTCTAAAGTGCTATCATAGTTGATTATACAATTCTATCATCAAAGAAAATTAATTAGAAATACATAGATGGCCAAAATTCCGAGTTTCTAGGAAATTAGTAAACCGGAAGTGCGGTTTTACTGAACAGTTTTTTTCAGTTTTCGACGATTTTCATTAAATTTGGTACACAAACTATAAAATTTGTCAATTATAATTTTGAGAACAGGTTTAAGAGAAAGTTGTGTGTGTGTTTCACACCAGATTTTTTTTTTTACTTAAGTTTACTTACTAGCCTTAAGAAAAAGTAAAAATAAGACTGGCAGTGTATTAGTGGCATGTAGGGATTAAAATGTACTTTTTCCTTCCACTTGATACCCCTTCTCACGCTGGTGGGGTCTTCAATTTTTGATTATATAAGGGAAGGAATTAGCTTAGTAATAGGGTACTTGACACACATGAGAAGTTCTTGGGTTCGAGTTCAGCAGTATTACTCTTAGATTTTCTCTTCCTAGAAGCCTCTGTAGCTCACTTCCGGAGGCCGGCAATGCATTGAAACCATAGATCTTGACGCGCTAAAAATAAGCTCGCAGCCAAAAACTAGGCGCTTCTTGGTCACTCAATTGCTCTGAATTCCTGCCCAGCGATGTACTTCTCTTTCTAAGCCGCTGTTCTTATTTAACCACAAACGCTACTGTCCGACCGGGAAATTTATCGCTACTTGTCAAACATACACTTAAACTACCTCGTTAGGATCTGCATCTACTAACCCTACTCTTTCCTCTTGTCAAACCAGCTTATCTTGTTCAGTTCGAGTGGTCTGTAGTCATTTATCCATTCTATCCTTTATCCTTTTTACCCAACCGGGCAATTTGTTGGTATCTATGAAATATGACATTTCTGGGTTCGTTAGAACATCTCCACCCATCCATTCTCTCTATTTTTATCTTAGAGTAATTACATCATTATAACAAAACACAGAACCTACACACACACACACTCACAAATACCTAGAAATAGAAACCAATCGCTAAAAATATTTATATCAGGGATCTCAAAACATATATTTCCGGGATAAATTGAATTACGAAAATGAGACATGATGTAATAGTTTCTTTTATGCCCATAATAGAAAATAAAAGCTAAAGTAGAATGTACGATACTTGTGAACTAAACAGGTGAACTTTCTCAGAAAATAGTTTTTGTATACAATAAGAAAGAATGTGATAGCAAGGTCCAAGTTTAATGTAATTTCCCATTTTACAGCTTCATTTAGTTATAAGAATGTAGATGGCTAGTGTAACAATCTAATATCCATCCAGAAAATGGAACAGTCTCAGTTAGAGAGCTCTTTAAATGGATCAATGTTTAAATAAATAGTCATGAATACTATTCTATCCAAACCAGTGTGGCTATAACGTAGAAACTTACCGGTTTTTTCCGTGAAACCTATTTTCTTTGCAGTTTTCGATATTTATTTTCGATTCTGCACTGAAACTAGCTTCAGTTTTGTAATAATTAATTGGAAAATGGAATTTTTGTTTGATTATAGAAAAAAGTTATAGAACAATAATGAAAAGTTTTAACAAAATTAAAAGTAGTTTTACTTTCTCGTTGGTTGCATGGTGAATTACTATCTTGGTACTTTATTATCTAATAAAGGCGGGTTTACACGAGTCAATTTGATTGATTCAGTTTGGTTGAATCAATGAAACTGATCCGTGTAAAATATAATTTCAATGAAATTGATGATTGAAATGAAGTTGGACTAGTTCTACTTTTTTGATCAATTTGATGGAAACATCCATTGGAACCAGCAGATTGAACAGTGTAAACAGTCTGTCAATGATCTTGATGTGCAAATCAATTGTTTTCTGGTAGGTTTCAGCGAGGTAGGTTATTTTCTTTCTATGGATGTTGTTTACAGTTTTTGTGTTTAAACCATGTTGAGATGTGTCAAAAATAAAAGAAATTGTAATAAAAATGTCTAAAAACAAGGAAAAAAAAATACCTAATATTAAATGGATACACCAATACACTCAATTATACTAAATTTATGCAAGGGCAGGCCGTGTTTATGTAGTACCAAATCAACAGAGTATAAAGACAATGCATATTAAGAAATTGTTGATAAACTGTACATTGTGGCTTAAACATTGATCTCCTTATGTCAAAAATAAAAACAATCCGCACAAGTTATAAAAACAAGTTCAATACAGCTTTTTTCTGCTTGAATTTTTTTTAAATAATTTTCTGATGTGATCAGTGATAATCTCAGTAATACAAGCTACTCCAACATGCACAACACATAGCCTTAACTTTTCTCTTCTCATGAGAGCCATTTTCAAAAAAAAAAAAGAAAAGAAAACCAAGCACAAAATAAGCACAAAGAGCTTATAAAGAAAAATGTGTGTCCAGAAAGCAAACACATTAACATTCGCATAAAATCTCTCAATCAGCGCCACTTATTTTTTCGCTGATTGGATCAACTTCATTGAACTGTGTAACACTAAACACTTCATTTCATATGAAATGATTATCAACGAAACTGAATCAATCAAATTGACTCGTGTAAACCCGCCTTAATATAACCTTTCTAATATAAAAACTTATTACCAACTTTCGCTTTTTCAACCGCCAAAAAATCCCTTTCTTAATACTATTATGTTTTATTTAATATTCATAAACAGTAGCGGAGAAAATTTCATGTTAAATAGATAGTTGCTAGATTTTAAGATAATGCAACAAGTTCATCCTAGATTTTACAAAGATATAACCCGAAAATCCGACACAAACCTTATTTCAAATCTGTCAACCAATTTTGGTTATTTCAGTTTTCCGATTTTCTGCTTCAATTGTTTTTTGTTTTTTTTTTTTTAATCTTAGTATATGACTTAGTCTAGGTCTACAACTTTTTTCATTTTTTCTCTCAAAAATGGATTTTTTTTTTGGAGGTGCCGGTGAAGTGAGGGGGGCCGCGTGCAAAGTATACCAGGCATAGGGGCTGCCAAATTTATCTAATTTGTACATTGATTCAATTTAACCAAATATTTCAAATTTTACAAAGATTTGTTTTTCGTACTAATTTCTCCACTTGATGTTAGTGATGTTAGATTTCTTACTTATATATATTAATATAAACTTGCATAACGTTTCATACAAAGACTTTTTCTACTTTAATTAATTAATAATGCATATTCGATTTGTGTATCCAAACAATTTGTTAATAATCTATATTTCATTTTCTTTTACAAATAAATGTTGGACTTTTTTTTATCATAAAATTTTAATTGAAATGTTCAAAAATTCATCCTTATTTTTCAACATTTTATTGACATTTGAACATAAAAAAATCTGGTGTGAAACACTCACACAACTTTCTCTTACTCCTGTTCTCAAAATTATAATTGACAAAAGTTATAGAATGTGTACCAAATATAACGAAATTTGTCGAAAACTGTTCAGTAAAAGCGCACTTCCGGCTTACAAATTTTCTTAAAACTTGGAATTTTGGCCATCCATTTATTTCTAATTAATTTTTTTGGATGACAGAATTGTATAATCAACTATGATACCACTTTAGAGGAAGCTGTAACCCCACCCCTCCCCTAAAAGTGCCCTTAAATGAATTTTCCCAGAGAAATGTTTTAAATAAAAGTTATACATCTTTGTATGTTTAGTTTATATACGTAGTTTCAAGAAAATCGTCGGAGTCATTTTCGAGAAAATCGCGAAAAAGTGAAAAAATTATTTAGTAAAGTGGTAAAGTAAACGCACTTCCGGTTATCCTGATGTTTTCAAAATCGGAATTTCAACAACATATTTAATTTTAATTAAAATTATTTAGAAGATAGAATTGTCTAATAAACTGAAATAGCACTTTAGATGAAAACCTAACCCCACTCCTCCCCATAAGTGCCCTTAAATGAATTTTCCCAGAGAAATGTTTCAAATAAAAGTTGTAGCTGTTAGTATGTGTAGTTAATATAGAAAGTTTGAAGAAAATCGTTGGAGCGATTTTTGAGAAAATTGCAATAACCTAAAAAAAACAACAAGTAAAGTGGTACTTCCGGTTGAGGAATTTTAACAGATGACCCACTGTCGGGACCCATGGTGATACCTAAACGGAATATCAAGTTTGAACTTTCTACGATTTTTCGTTTTTAAGCTATGCTGTTCACATATATACACACACAGACACACACAGGCCATTTGCTAAAAACCACTTTTTTGGACTCAGGGGACCTCAAAACGGATATTTCCGGTGAAAACTCGATATGGAAAATTTGACACGATTACAATACTTCCTCTTACTAGGAGTAAGAGAAAGTAAAAATATGGTGAGAAACACCCATACAATTTTCTCTAACTACAATTTACAAAATTGTAATTGGAAAATTTTCATAGATACCAAACTTATATGGAGAAAATAGCGAAAATTGAAAAAACTGTTCAGTAAAAAACACACTTCCGGTTTACTAATTTTGTTGAAACTCGAAATTACGGCAATCTATTTATTTCTAATTAATTTTGCTTGGGTATAATTAATTAGAAGCCATTCCCCGAAAACCCCTTAAATGAGTTTACCCGAAGAAATGACACAAATAAAAGTAGTAGCTTTTTATATGTGTAGTTCTCACACTTAGTTTAAAGAAAATCATTGGAGCCGTTTTACATAAAATAGCAGAAAACTGAAAAATACTTTTCAGTAACACGCACTTCCGGTCAGCCGATTTTCTTCAAATTCCGAATTAAAACAACACAATTAATTCCGTGTAATAAATTAAGATAGCACTTCAGAGTGAAACATAATCCTTCGTAATGACTCCTTAAATGGGCTTATCCGGAGAAATGTTTTGAAATAAAAGTTGTAGCTCATTATTTGTATAGTTGATGGTTTTATTTTTCTTAATCGTTGGAGCCGTTTTCGAGAAAATCGTAAAAAACTGAAACATCGATTCTGTAATAATTTTTACTTCCGGTAGATGGATTTTGCCCAAAATCTATGTGTGTGTCTGATGAGGTGCTAGTATCTAAACGGAATACCAAGTTTGAGCTTCCTGCAAGTTTTCATTTTTGAGATATTCTGTTAAAATATAGACACACACACACACACGTAGACTATTTTCTAAAAACCACTTTTTTGGACTCAAGGGACCTCAAAACGTATATTTCCGGCAAAAACTCGATATCAAAAATTTGACCCGATTACAATATTTCCTCTTACTAGAGGTAAGAGAAAGTGAAAACTTAATTAACGGCGACTACTACTTGAAAGGCAAAAACATTTCAGATTTGTAAAAGTTTCATAAATAGGTGCTTATAAAGCTTCTGTAATCTTAAAGAATGTAATGATGATATACTTTCAATTACAGTCATTAATATCTTAGATATTCAAATGCATATTTGTTTAAAATAAAAAAAAAATTAAAAAATGAAAATATGATGGAATACTCAGCAGAAAAAAATAATTATGTTTTATATTCATGGGCTTCTAGTTTAAGATAACGAATCCCCTTAATGAAGTATGTTTTTATTTTGTTAAGACTTTCTTAACTTAACAAGAGCAGTCACGTTCATCTTTACCCCCAGTATCTTTCTTAATTGTAATGAGGACTAAAAGGAGAGAAGATCATGTTGTTCTCTTTGGTTTCTACCCAGTACGTGCTCGTTTATTATTTTCGGCCCATTCTCTAACCAAGTTCCATGGTATGAGAAAACCGCGGTGTTAATAGAGTCATTCTATGTAGTTGCCTGGTAAGCAAAACGTGTACGTGTGAGTTTTGTGGTAAGAGTTGAAAACACTTCTTATCAAAGTAATGATGATATGGGTGAAGAATTGTAAAGCACACAGACAACTCCCCTCAGTATCATATTCAATACAACCTTAGTCGTTGCCAGTATATCCTGCTGCCTTGTAAGAGATACTCCAGCCCACTCAATACAAAAGTGCGTTATCGTCCCTATGATTGAACCTTTACAATCACTCATTCCACTCACTTTATGAACAAATTTTTAAAGAAGATGATAAGAAAAAGCATCCAAACGAGCCTTTCACTTAGTAACCTCCAACAGGGTTATAACATTTTTACTTTCTCTTACTGTCAAATTTTCGATATCGAGTTTTTGATATCGATACCAGAAATATCAGTTTTGAGGTCCCCTTAGTCAAAAAAAGTGATTTTTAGCAATTGGTCTGTTGTGTGTGTGAAATTGCACAATGTTCATGGTTAATATTTCATTATCGTCCTACCAGAAGGCCAGAGTTTAAACTTTTCGCAAATATCGTACAATCGAAGGGGCCACTTTACTGAATAGCTTTTTCCAGTTCTTTGTGATTTTACTAGAAAACTGCTTCAAGAAATTTCTTTAAACTTGTTATATCAACTGCTCATACAATGAAGCTACAAGTTTTATTAGAAACATTTCTCCAGGAAAATTCTTTTATGGACACTTTTGGTGGGGTTATGGTTTCCTTTAAAATGCTATTTCAGATTATTACACAATTCTATCGTCTAAATAATATTAATTAGAATTAAATATGTTGTCGAAATTGCGAGTTTGAAGAAAATCGGATGACCGAAAGTGTGACTTTACTGAAAGTAGTTTTCAATTTTCTACTTTTTTGTATAAAACGGCTCCAAACGATTTTCCTTCAATTTTTTTAGACATTAACTACACATTTAAAGAGTTACAATTATTATTTGTAATATTTCTCCGAGAAAATTCATTTAGGGGACTTTTTGGGGAATGGAGTGGGGTTATGTTTACATCTAATGTGCTATTTCAGTTTAACAATGTGCTATATAATTCTGGCAAGTAAATAATGTAATGGAATCGTTTGTTGTGTGTGATTCCTGGAGTAGCAGATGTCTTGAAGAGGGCAGAAGTTAGTGCTCGAATAATTAAACGGTTTATATAAAAATAACTATAATTGAACAATACTTTGAACGTTAGAAATGGTAACTAATAATTATAATAAAATACTTAGTAATAAATAGAAGATAAATTAGAATGATAAAATAACTAACTAAGATGCACAACTAAAGAAAGATAAGTTTGAATATAACTGTAAATTGCCGCTTGGGTATATAGACGTGCTCGTTTGGCCGTGGATGATATAATAATGATCTCGTCGTATATCATAGAGTTTATATATTGGTGTTGGCCACACTCACACCAAGACATCTGCCCTAGTGTGCGACCTTCGTAGTTTTCTGACCTTATTCAGGTCAGTTCAGACGTCAACCTTATCGCGGTGCTTGCTTATTGATCTACAGTATTGATGAAAAGGATTTGTTAATCGTTTGTTTGGCCGCGGCTGTCTTGAAGCCGGCGGCCGGTTGCTGGTTATACTTTTATTACTGCCACCCTTTGTTGAGATAGCAGCTGGCTGGAACCACTAGTTGTAAATTATTATTTCTTTGGTGTACTTTGCCGATGTCAATGACTTTGCCATGTCATTACAATAATATTAATTAGGATTATATAAGTTGCTAAAATTCCCAGTTTTAAGAAAATCGGTTGAGCGGAAGTGCGACTTTACTGAATAGGTTTTCCAGTTTTTTTTAATTTTTCTCTATAAAAATGGCGATGGTTTTAAACACTAGTAAAAATTGTAAGTGTGAAGAACATTTGCCATTTCGCAGTAAGAAAAAGAAAAAATGCTTCACACCAGATTTTTTTTTTTTATCTAATTCTTTGACACTTAGATATTAGAATGGGGGGGATTTTCTTGCTTTTTTATTTATTTATTTATTTATTGCTCTTAAGGTACGTGCCTTTTAGCAAGGAGTAGGGTACAAGACAATACATAAAGAGTAACATAATTCTACCCATACATAGATATATAAAGACAATACATTAGTGCTTCAATGGCAATACAAAGAAACTTGAATGTTATTAATAAATAAATAAATAAAGTAAAAAAAAAAATTCTGTTGAGTAAAACAAATTATAAATCATGTGGTTATAATTAAGATAATGACACTTTTTCTTTGTTCTTGCTTTTTTTTACTTTTTAATAATTAAGATTACAGCATTAATTTTGAAATCTTTAACAAAAATTATTTATTCATTAAGCGCAAAAGATCTTTAGCTTTATCGCGCCAGCAATATAATAAAATATATCATTTAGTTTTTGATGACTATCTACTTGCAAAATTTTAATTAAGGGGTCATTGTTATCTCCACTGTTTATATATTTCCAAATATAATGTTTCCTTAATGGTGAGTAAATAGGGCAAATTAAAAGGATGTGCTCCAGCGTCTCCAGCCCCTGCGTATTGCAGATCATACAGAATGATTTAGTGTCAATAGAATAAGAGCGGTGTAGTGGAAGAAAGAAATGCAAAAATAATAGTTGAAATAATTTTGGCAAAAATACCTGAAATATAGAGTCAGGTACTATAATTTAAGGTCATTGCTGCTAAAGAGACAAAGGGCAAGAAACAGTTAGGGTAACACAATAACCCCCCCCCCCCCAAGACATACCAGCATTATTTGAAAGGATTTACATAGTCTGCATTCTGCTTTCAAACAAGGACAGTCTGAAACAGACATTCTACCGGAACATTGCTTTAGGAATCGCTCTCGTAAACTCAGTGCCAGTGACAGAGATTAGCTTTTATTCTAGATAGATAATTGATTTATTAAGATATAGTTGTGAATATTGTAAAGTATTTAAAAATTCACTTAGAGAATATATTTATTTTAAAAACAGTGGTGATTTCTTGATTATTTCTAATATCTCTCCCAAACATATATACTCACAAGCCCTTTACAAAACCGCTCGTGCTACACAAGCTACTACTACTACACTACAACACATCATCACAAAATAACATTTCAGTGGTCTCTTATAAAAAACCTGATTTTACCAGCCCCCTAAGGCGCAATAGTAGTATGACTCGGACTTTCTGAATGGGAGCATACAGTTCGAGGTAGTCCTCACCGGACCCCAGACCGCTAACACATTTAAATACAGCATTAAAATTAGAGTTACAAACTCTCTCAATGTCACACGAAAGACTATTTATAGCCCAACGCTCCAACAATGCCCTCGATTCTGAACCAGAGATGACTGCCTATCCCAGTTATCCTGCGCACCTATTTTGACCAGCATTAAGTGTAATTAATTGCTCAATTGCAATCTAGCACGTTGCTCTCAAATGAGTCCTCGTTCTTTAACTTCAAATAGGCTTTACTTGGGTAGCGGTCCGGCTGCATGTTAAGTATCTTGATCCCCCAGTTAATTGCTTTTTTGAAAATAATGTTACTCAATTTCTGCACTCCAAATTCAATGCGAATGAAATAATTGGGAGTATTGCGTGGGAGAAAATATAAGTTCTTTAAAAACTGAGTTAAAACGACTTCAATCTTTTTGATATAGCGAAGTGCCCAAACTTCAGCCGCATACAGGAGGACAGAAGATATCATGGACTGAAATAGGCGAGAAATCGCATCCTATGAAGTGCATTTTGATTTATAAATAATGTTTCTGAGTCTACCTGAAGCCAGCTGTGCCCTACTAACAAAATAATCCACAGCTTTAATATATTTGACTGAAGAAGCAAAAGGAACTCCCAAATAAACATAATCGCTACAATCGCTGATAACCTCATTCTTCCATTTCAAAAGTTTAGTTTCCTTTTTCCTCCCTGCTCTATGGAATGCTACAATCTTAGTAATTCTCTAAATATTTATCTAATTTCATTTGTGCATCATACGGAGAACTGGCCAAAATGACAATGTCATCTGCAAGATAACATCCGTATTGCTGTCCAGCTTAAAACCTCGTACCGCTTCATTTTGAAGAACTGGACTATATCGCTTAAAATAATGAGAACAGTAGCGGGCTAAGGGCTTCCCCCTGTAAAACTCCTCGTTTGATGTTTACTGTTTGAGATTTTCTAAAATCTTTGACAACTTTTGATTTTGTAGTCGTTTACAGAATTCTTATCTTTACATTTTCTTGCTTTTCTTGGTAGAAGATGGCCGTGATTGGCAGAAGTTAAGCAATATATGAAGCTGCCGCACTAAAATAAAGAAAATTCTTAATAGAAGAATTTCATTTTTGATTTGTATTGTCTGAATATTTTTGTAGTTTAGGTTTTTAAAAAATTATCTTTTTTTTTATGTTACCATGTTTAAAGGATAAATTTGATTTCTACTATAAGTCAACCCATGCAGACGGCCTGATATCCAAGTGTTGCTATTATTCTGCAAAACCGATGTAAATATCTGGCATTAAAAAAACTCTATTATTATCATTGTATGATATAAGCAAGAGTGAAATAAGCTTCACTTTATGTTTAACATAAAGTTTAATTCAACACACAAATGCTATGATTAATTATATACAATACACAATAAATATGTTTAATTAACACTAAAAATTGTTGTGGTGATTGGTTCCGCAGAGTATGGTGTGTAAACTGAATTTGCTCTATGCAAGTCTGTGTTATCACACTATCTGACAAACGCATCCTGAAGATGGCCTAACGCCCGAAACCGGTCGTTGACCACAAAATGAAGCAGACTATCACGGAAAATGTTTCTAACACTAAAAATGTTGCAGGTTCACATAACATTGAACGCATAAGTTTTGAATAATAGGATCTGTTTAACTAACTCGTTTAAATGTCGTTTAATTTGTTCTAACAACCAAAGATACAAAATCTTCACATATGCATGAAAAACAGCAGTTAAATTTTTCATCCACTTGATGAATATTTAAGTAGCAGAATTCGCTCCAACTTTGGCTAGTCGAGTGCTCCACTTGTAGCATAATACCATCCAATCATTATATATACATTTTTTTTTAATTTAAGGCGCGTCAACATCTATGGACATTGGCGCCTCAGTGCATTGCCTGCCTCCGGACAGTGTTCTCTCGTTACAGACAACACTGTCCATCACCGGACAGTGAGCTGTAGAGCCGCCTAGGAAGAAAAAAATCTAAGGCTAGCACAACTGGACTCGAACCCGGATCCTCCGCGTGGGAGTCCAATACGCTAACCACTTAGCTATTCCCTTCCCTCCAATCACTATCGTTATTGTTATTATTATTTTTTGTTTTGCGCATCGACATATTATTATTATAGCATATCGCACATTATCGGGTCTAGCTATTTTAGCAATTGCAGGAGTGATTCCAATACATTTGCTAGCCAAAGGGTGAAGGCTATATATCTAAGGAGCGCAAAGTTCGGAAAAACAGCTGTACCTAAGGAAGAAAGGATCTTGCCCTGCGGAATCGGCAGGCACTCTGTTAAGAGGAGACCAGAGGAACATGGACTTTGAAGCTTATTAAAATCATGGCTGGAGAGGCGGTCTGAGAAAGTCCAACTTTTATCTCACCCAGTTTTTAAATGGACCTGAATATTTTAAATCGTATCTCCATAGGATGGGAAAGGTGGCCTTTCCGTGCTGCCTCTTCTGCCCTAATGTAATTGATGATGTTGCCCACACAATTTTGGTGTGCAGTAAATGGGCTATTCAGCGTGACCAGCTAGTAGAGGAGATTTCCGTCGGGCCTCTATCATCGGTAAGATGATAGACAAGGAGAAGACCTGGAACTACTGTGTGTCTGGGTTTGCACACTCGTTTCTTCAGGGCAAAACAGCATATCTAGATGAGTAGAAAGAGATTAAGAGAGAGCCCTTGGGCGCTATAAAGACCTGGTCTGAAGTAGTGTGCTGAACAGTCCAGGCTAGTGTTCCGCGAATTGAGGAGGTGTTTTAGTGGGTAGCCACTTGGGAGTCTCACACTTTGCGCATAAAGCGTTTCAACTATCTAAAAAAAAAAAATTATTCTTAGTGTAAAAAAAAATTATTGTTTTCAAGCTAGCGTCTTATTTATTATTATTATTTTACTTATTTTATTTTTCTTTAATATTTTTTTTTATATCTATTTATTTAATATATTTCTTTGTTTTTATGCTAAGCATGCCGCCAGCTTATCTGTTGTTCGGTGTCCAGGCTAACTGCAACAGAGTATCCCTGAAAAGGATGTTTAGCAAAATCAGTAAAGCTGGTCTTAGGTAGATCGTTCTACCTGTGAAGCATACAGCTGGTGGTATATTATAGTAAGGCTGATGAATACTCCCATGAAGAAGCCAAACTGTTAGCTGCTCTCGCCATCTTGCCGGACTTGTGCCTGGTCAAGGCAATTGCTTCTTTCTTTCCTTGTTTTAACTTGCATGCCTTCACGTGCTTCTACTCCTCTGGCTAGATCTGTTCCTTAATTCTTTTGTTTTGTTTGTTCGGCTTTTGTCCTCTGACTGGCGAGAGCATCTCTTCAGATTGTTTCGTTCTTACTCTGTTTCTACCACACTAACTGTGGTTTCCAAGTTCCCAACGGATAGTGGAAAATAATTGTACTGATGGGTATTAGGGGAAAGCCAACGTCTCCCTACAATCAATTCTTCCGGGAAAATGTTTCAAATAGTTTATATATAAAAAATAATAAAAGTTTTGTAAAACAAAGTTGAGTGGCTGAGCACTCAGAATTCGATTCTCGTGAGGTCAAAGATTGTGTTGACCTAGCACTTGAGAAAAAGTGGGAAGTTACAGTTAGTAGCGAAGACCAGAACTAAACTTGATGAGACATGAGGACCCCTGCGTGCTTTCTACACGCACCCAATAAAAATCTTCGTCTGCCATGCTTTGGCACGTCCAACGCCTGTTACGCCAGAGATGTTTTTTTTGTTTGAGTTTTTGAATAGCTGACCTGTAGTTATGAACCATTTGTGATTGGTATTTGGGTTTTTCAAGAAAAAATATGTTCAGACAGTTTTAACTTTCATCAGAGATATTTTCCACAACTTTTAATTTTGTTTGTAAGTACTTCTTATATTTTTTATTTATATATTGATGTTTGTGTAACTTATGCAACCAATTAAATAAAAGGTTCATTGTTTAAATTTGTTGTGGCCTAATCTTTATATTTAATATGGCGCCCCCTCATTGATTAATGTTTGTCCTGTGAGAAAACAGTTTTTCAAAAATTCTTTTACAATTTATTTTCTATTCTTGAAATTTACAAAAAGAAATTATATTACAAATAATATTTAATTGTAAGCATAAAATACATAAATTCTGAAAGGGAAATTAAGTATGTATCTCACAACACTGACAAATAAACGTTTCTTATCTGAGCCTTTTTATGAGTTCAAGTTGTAGAATCTATAATTCTATTTGGATATTTACTGGTGAACTAAAGTTAATTAAATTTATAAATTATGTCTGAAAACTCAGTTCTTATTATCAATTTAAAAGAGCTTCATAAGATTAATGATGCTTATTCTGCACTAAACTTAACTGGTGTTTGTGTTGATTATGACGATGAAATTCAAATGAAATTTGAAAGACGAATTATTATAGTGAGTATGAAGTATATTTTTAATTTTTTATGCTCTCTCTTATTTATTATGTAGGTTCTAATTTTAAAAATCCGACGTGGTTTTGTACAAACTATGTTATTGACAATCCTTTTTCTTTAATTTTTCAATTTGGTTTATGTTATTCCCAGAAAATAGCTCTTCAAGGAATAAAATTTGATGTAGGGTATAAATGACATATATATATATATATATTTATAAAAAAAAATATAATAAAAGTTTTGTAAAACAAAGTTGAGTGGCTGAGCACTCACGCGCTTTAGTGGTTTAAATTTTGCTCACAATTTTGTTATGAATTAACATCGTACATTTTCCGTTTTGCAGGGTCAAATTTTACATAAATATCCAGGGTACCGCGATTTGAAGAATGGTGATAATGACTGTTTGGTCTTCGAAATGAAAAAAGGTTTGTTTCATTTAATAGTGCTATTAAATTAGCAGACATAAATGAAGGCAAAACAGAGCTTTTCAACGGCTTTTTCACTTAGTGGGACCTTATTCTGGCAATGATAGTGAGACCACTTAAAAGAAGTGGGATATTGTCTGACATTCTATCTTTTAATGAGCTCTGATAATAACATATATGTAGGCTTTCGTATTAGCATTTTGTTGCAAAGTGTACAGAAGTAGATAAAAATTCAATAAAATTGCATTCAAAATTAGGCAAGTCTGCCATAATCATCCATGAATATTTCAGTGTTCGCTATTCCGTTTTCTGTATTAATAAATTTGTTTTATTCCAGCTTATCCTAAAAAATGTTTCGTAGAAGAAACAAAAGTTTTTAGATTTATGATTTTGGGCAGTGAGTTAGTATTGAAGTTATTACAAGTGCAGATTAATTCATTTCTGGCTTTCATGAATTTCAAAATGTTCAGGACATTTCACTCTAGCGAACCTTCATTTTCAATTGGAAACTGCTATGGGTTTGTATGGATTATGCCGAATCTGGTGAGTATCATTGCTTTATTGATTTATTAAAACAAATAAATAGTAATAAAGAATTCAACCTGTAACCTGTAACTAAATAGCTTTTCAATAAGTTGTATGAAATGAGCACTATTTTTTATGAAATTAATTAAACAGTCTGATTTCAAAGTGTTATAAAAATTGACATAAATTAGTAGAATGTAACAGTTAACAAATAAGAATATAATCGTATCATTAAGAATTGCATTAAATAAATACAAGAAAAATAAATAATAAATTATTATTTATCCGACCTAAAGAATATTTCTATATTATAACTGTGTTCTAAACGAATTTTAAATTTTTGAAATTTAATTTTATTCTTGAATTTTTTTTTTTTCATATTCTTTATTATTTTGTACTCAACAGTTATAAATAAAAAAAAAAAGTGCAATATTTTAGCTTTGAATCAAGGTTTATTTCACTTACTTTTTTGATAAAATTTTAATTGTGGAATTTCGTTAACCAGTCTAATATTTTGATGATGGTTAATTTGTTATAGAAACATAATCCATCAAAAGTAACAAATTGTACAAAATGTATTGAAAAGATGTCCGCGAAGCATACTGGCAATAATGAGATTAATGTCTCTGGTTCAAGAAATTCTTTAAGGGAGAGAAGACCGGATGCCCAAGAAATGTTTGCACAAGGGACATGCATTGATGATTGTTGCACAAGTACTCCTGTAACTAAAAAGAAGAATGTAAGTTAATATCAAATACTTTTGCATATATATATATAAACAATTTTTTTTCTTTTTAATTTAATACTGAATAGTAGGCAGTGAGATTATTTCTCACCACCTCATTAGTAGCTATAGAATGGAACTCTCCGCCAATAGATAGCGAGTCTCGGTCTATTGCAGGAGACTGGGTGTTTACAGGTATTTACAGGAAGAGTTAAAGGTGAGGGCTGTTGAATTAGAGGATTGTGTTGAGGCGTAAAAGAGAGTAAAATTTATTGTACCGGAGGAAGACTTTTACATTTAACTTTATTATTTCATCTAATGCATTGGGCCGTCGTGTATAACGCAGTGCTAAAATTTGAAGAAATTCCAGAATTTTTTTTCACTACACCAATACAGCCCATGGTGTCTCCGTAATGCTCCAATACTGGTGAAAAAGGGAGCACAGCATTGGTTGAGAGCTTTTGAGAACGATTTTTTTTTTAGCTCAAGATTGGTTCTGTTTAGCGGAATAAGAAACCATGCTGGGAAAATTGTTTTTAGCGAAATCACGCCTTCATTAATAGGACTTCCTTCCCCATGACAAAGTACGGCAAACTTGCGCTGGTAGATGTATGTGCTACAGCATGAACTACCGCAGAGGCCCTGCTATAAAATTTGCGGCGTTGATTCAGAATGGATCCTCTGGGTAGGTAACATTCTGAAGAGAGGGTAGGAAAAGTTCTTATTTATTCTTACTTGATGGATGTATTCCTATAATTTGTTAATCTGTAATTGTATCCGAGGAGCATGGGCGACTAAATTCCCAAATAGTCCAAGGTTTGTTTAACTTCTGCGTTTGTCCACTCTCTCAGCCATCTGCGCTCCACAAACTAGAGCACAGATGTTTTCAAAACAAGACGAAGACTTGGGTTGTTCTAGATCGAGGAAACACGGCAACTACAGCTAACTTAGATAGGGAAGTATTTCACTTCCCTTTATAAGTAAAAAAAAGAATGTCCTTTTTCCATTTGTTTGCATACAATATAATTAGAAATAATATAATTAAAAACATTTTTTTTTTTCAGAAATCGAGTAAATTGGTGGAAGGATTTGCTAAGCCGAAAACTACAAGCGCCTTTTTTAAAGAATCACGAGAAACTAGAAGAGAGCAGAAAAGTAAACCTGCAAAAATGGAAACAGCATTTCGGAAAGGTTCAGTGTTAGTTGGCAAAAATAATAACACTTGCTTAAATACAAATCTACAAAATGAAATGTTTTCGTCATCTGATCATGGTTATGACCAAGAATTTCACAGAAAACATACATATTCTTGCAGCCAAATTGCAGTTTCATGCAGAAAGCGTTGTAATTCTGTAAACTGTTCTAGCACCAATTATATTACAAATACTACTGTGGTTTGCAATTCTAGATCTAAAGCTTTGTTTGATGAGCAGAAATTATGTTCAAAACACAATATTTGTGAGTGTAATAGGAGAAATGGTGTTCCTGTCTTTCAAGTCAGTGAGCCCTGTCATTCTCGCGAGCACGATAAAACTTCAGTGCGAAATTGCATAAATGTAAAATACAGCAGCCTCGTCCCAGTTAGTGACAAAAATGTTGAGATTAGGAACTGCAACTGTCATGAACAAAAATTGGAATCATTCATCAATGTGCCTTCAATTGGAACTCATGAAAGAGTGCAGAACTGGCTAAACAATGTCGAGGATTTACCTAAATGTATGAGTATAACATATTTTAATAACAACTTTGACTCTCAGCCACCAAAAACACAAAAATTAAAAGCCAGTAATTACCTTGTTTCAAAAAGTAATAATGCAGTTAAGAGAAAAACTGATAGTATTGAAAATAAATTCATTTCAGTGAGCAATAATCGTAAAAAAAGAAAACTTTTTTACGTTGATCCGAATGTTTCAGATGCTCTGATTAAAGTTCATGCAGCAAAAACGAAGAGAATATTCTCCAAAGAGGATTGCCGTGAATTTGAAGATAATCGCATATCTCCGGAAACTGATAAAGGTGTGTCCGATACGAGAAATTTTTCTAAAATATCTAATGAAAAAGAAGAAAAGGAAAAGGAAATTCAAGACAAGCCTGAAGAATGTACCTCTGGAGAAGAAATTCATTCAGTCTGTAATTTAGAAAGTCATGAAACAGATAGTGAAAGTAAATTGTCACTAAATGATGATAGTAAAACTTTGGATTCAAACAATATCTCACAGAATTCAGTAGCTGAGGAATGTATTTCTACAGAAAACGCAGAATTACAAATTAATAAAAGTAATGAAAATAATCAATTAGATCTGTGTAAAAAAATTGATCATAATGATAACTGTGACAGCTGTAATTTAACTTTATCTACTATTCCTGTAACTAATGGACAGTTAAACATTAATAGCCAGCAAACAGAGTCTAAGTCATCTCAGCCCTACTATGACGCTCAGGAGAACAGTCAGCATAAAGATTCGTCAGTAGGAACAGAACTAAGAAATATATTTAAGACCCTGTCGGAACAATCTGTTACTTCTTTAGAGAACCTTTTTTCGGTAAGTTGCAAAATTATTCTTTAGTATTTATTAATAGGCATATTTTTTGTCCTTTATGGCAATTGAAA
Organism: Triatoma infestans; assembly: GCA_011037195.1. Taxonomy (NCBI): domain Eukaryota; kingdom Metazoa; phylum Arthropoda; class Insecta; order Hemiptera; family Reduviidae; genus Triatoma; species Triatoma infestans. The sequence continues at coordinate 61,974 of JAAEAF010000398.1, forward strand.
GTATTATTACAAAGCTAATTTTGTAGTTTCAAATACTAAAAATATAATGACTTTGGTAAAATGAATCACTAGAGTATTTGTAACAGTAATGATAATGTAGAGCAGAGTTCGCAACGATCGGCATATACCGTTTAGAGTGGAAGTTAGATTGTAAAAGATCGTTGGAATAAGAGGTTGATCCACATTTTACTTGCTTATCAGAGTATTTCAGGATTAAGAGGCCAAACTTCTGGGACGAATTCAATTTAAAAAGATGTGGTGTGAAATATTCGCATGACTTTCCTTCAATACAGTTAATTGAAAAATTGTCTTTAAACTTGGATTTTTAATAAACGTATAGTTGCCCTTATTCTATTCTAGAACTCGAGCCTTCCAAGGAAGTAGAAGCATTTAGGTCTCAGGGGTTTTGTGCTCTCCGAAATACAACACCCTTTACATCAGCCCCGTCGCGTTAATGAATCAATTGCCAGAGGCTTTTAGTCATCCCAGTTCTAAATGGAATTACAAAGAATAGGAGGAATAGAAAAATGAAGGAGTTTCAATTTCACTCCAACTCACAGTCGAAGATCAAAAGAACAAAACCTGCAGGACTGCAATAAGGTGGAGTTCTTTCTTTCTCTCTTTAAAAATGATTGGAATTTGTCAATTATAACTACATAAATTGCAATTAGAGAAAGTCTTAGAGGTTTCATACCAGATTTTATTAAAAGTGGTTTTAGCGTAAAATACAATATTTAACGCGAGAGTAAAACCTTTTTAATATTCTCGTTCAGTTGTAACACTTTCTTCGCTCATACGATTGATTAAACTGAGTGTGTAAAAGTTGGCTCTTAACTCTCTTGTCAAAAATAATCATTTTTCACTTTTTTGTTTTCAACTTGAAATCGTTTAATTGTAAAAATAATACATTCAAAGTGATTTAGAATTTTAAGAATCTTTAAATTTAAAAAGAATCTCCCAGAAAAATCTGGAAGTTATAAAAGATAAGACATTTTCCCCAGGGTTCTGTGAATCTTAATTCTCTAGATATCAGAAGATTCCTTAAATGATATGCATATAATCAATAATATTTAATATGTAGATATATTAATACATAATTCCTCATCATTAATAAGGTCAAAATCATTAATAATGATATATTTTACAGTATGAAGATAAAGAAGCTAGGGAAGGTAAGTATCCAAAAGAATTGGGTAAAAAAAAAGTTTAACGCAGTAAATCTTCAGTAATATCCTTATTTTAATAATTTTATTAATGTGTTACTCACTTTATTCGCAGCGACATTAGCAAAATTAAGAAAACTGAATCAGAAAGTTGAAATTAAAGCTGTTCTAGTGGATATACTTCCTGAATTAAATCGTAAGTTATTTTTAAGTGAATAAAAGAAATTTTTATTTAATGATAATAATAATAGTGGTAGTAGTAAGAAACAGTTTTATAAATGAGTTATAATCATGGTGTTGGCATTTGGTAAGTAATGGAAAATGCCATATTAATTATTTATCTTAATGGTAATGTAAAATACAAATAATGGTGATGACAAGGTGATAGCAATAGTTAATAATATAAGTAATGATATTTTTTTGTACAATTATACTAATATTTGCAGACTTGATGTAATTTTTCTTTAAGTATTACTACATTCAGCCGCAAATAAATGGGACACTTATTTTTTCCATAAATAAATAACATTGCCCTCAATCTATTTTTGATACAATTCGCTAGCTAAATAATATCTTGTAGTGTAAATTTTTCACACTAACATTTGATTTGGATTGATGTAAAAAAAAATAATAATAAAAACGAAAAATTTAAAAATCTTGTTTAGAAACTTTGGAAAACTTTTTTCATTTTTTTCACCATCTAATATTTAGTATTGCCTCCTCGCGCAATACTAAGGGCCCTGATTCGGGGGAGGGGGGCATCGATGCAATCAGGTTTTCAATGGTCTCTGAACGGCATCCCATTCTTCTAATAGACCAATGCGGAGCTGTTGCAGAGTTGCTAGAATCTGATCACGAACTCTAACACGCCTCTTGAGCAGGTCCTATAAATGTTCTATAAGATTCATGTCTGGAGAACCTGAATCGATCACATTTATATCGACTTCCTCCAAAAATTAAATGATGACTTTAAATATGTGTAGTCTTGCTTTAACATGCATTACCATAAAACTGTCTCCGATAAATGGAACAAACGGTATGACTTCCTGTAGAAGAACTACTTCAACATACCTAGCAGCGGTTATTGCGGCATTTTCAACAACAATTATCTCGGTGCGGGCCAACAAACTTATCCACTCGCAACCATAATTGATTGCCACTGAAAAGGAGCACTTCCGTTAGCGTACATTGAATGAAGCGCTTCTCTCTGCCTTCTCCACACATAATTTAGCCGTCTGGAGAATACAGATCAAATCGTAATTCATCTCTGAAGAGACAGCCCTCCATTTCTAGTCCAGTAGAGATGCCGATTATCAAAAGCCCATTAGCCGATTAGCAAAGATTCCATGAGTACTGGCTCTGATTTTGCTCAGACCTACTTCTCGCAATCGTCTTCGAGGTTTCAGAACCCACGGTGACTCCCCGAACTTGTAATAAGTTATCCCTGAGGTCTGAACCTGTAAGAAACCGATACCATAAAACTGAGAGCGAAAGAAATCGATCTCCAGATCTGTTGTGACCCTTCTACAACCACTTCCGAATCTCTGATCGTATTCCCCAGTTTTTCTAGAATTTATGATTCTTCGATGAATCGCAGAACGTGAGAGCCTAAACTTCTGCAACATATCCAATGTTATGTCCTTCCTCCGCCAAGAGTGTCTGCTCTGAACGCGTCCACAAAAAAAATAACCATTTTTCTGTTGATAAAGTTAAGCAAATAAAGTAATTTACTATAAAATTAAAAATAATGTGAAATTAAAAAAACACCTTGTTTTATTAAAAAATGTTTATTGTTTTTTTACTTTCTCTTACTCCTAGAAGAGGAAGTACTGTAATCGTTCAAATTCTCGATATCGAGTTTTCACCGGAAATATCCGTTTTGAGGTCCTCTGAGTCCAAAAAAGTGGTTTCTAGAAAATTGTGTGTGTGTGTGTGTGTGTGTGTATGTAAGTATGTGAACAGCATAGCTCAAAAACGAAAAACTGTAGAAAGTTGAAACTTGTTATTCCGTTTATTCCTAGTTGTTTTTTTTTTTTACTTTTTTACGTTTTTCTCAAAAATGGCTCCGACGATTTTCTTCAAACTTGGTATATCAACTACACATACAAAAATCTACAAGTTTTGTTTAAAACTTTTCCCTGGGAAACTTCATTTAAGGGCAGTTATGGGTGAGGGATGGGGTCAGATTTTTTTTTTGTTTCAAGTTTTATAATTTCAACCATACAGATTAAGTGTAAAGACAAATCAAGAAAAAATACGCCGGGTTAATTCTAGCAATACTTAATTGTATTTTTACAAGTTACACGTTTTGAAATCGTAACGTCACAGATTTCTCAGAGCACAAATATGTCAGAACCATGCATTATTGTTAAGTATTGGCGAAAATTTATATTGATGGAAATACAAATATGCAATTTCGTCTCAAATATATGAACATTTATTCTTTTATTGCAAAATTTATTTATTTTTCTTTACTTTTTATTGTTACAAAAATTTTGCCAGAAATTTAATATTTTCTTATTATTTCAATTTATCACGTTTTATGTTGAAACTCTACATTTGCTAAGTACGTAACATTCTTAGTACATAATATGTAAATTAGATAATATTTCATTTCTATAAAAACATTTTCAATGTTAAAAAAAAATCATTACTTATGATATCTGTCCCAAACCAGAAAGCCACACTAAATGAATTTCTACTGTTTTCAATTTTTATTCTCAAGAAAATTAGGTGTTTTTGTTAGGAGTATTGTAAATTACATTTATATTAGTTATAAACATAAATATACCAATGATAATGCAGAGAACAGAGTTACTGTGTTTTTATGTAGAAAAAAATGTATTTTTTGTGTAATTTTTTTATGTGTATATTTTTGTGGCTAAGAGTATATAAAATGACAAATTTTCCTTAAGCTTCTGATTTGTGCCAACATAAGTATAGAAATTTTGGAGGACAAGAACCAACCTAAGCAGGTAGGGAAGTGAAGAGGCGCCAATAACATACATCCAACCTCATTTATTTGAAATTTTAACGCCACAAATTCCGCAAACTATCCAGAACCAGTGTTTAATAACGAAAGATTACTGTGTCAATTGTCTACAAGCGGAAGGCTCCGGGCGCCAATGACCATAGATGTTGACGCGCCTTAAATTTAAAAATAAAAATAAACTAAATGATTGTGAGGTAGTGTAAATAAATATATTGCACAACAATTAAATTATTATAATCATGCATGGACATTCACAACCATGCTATCTGACACTATATGCAAACACAAACGTACTTCTTTTACTGATTTCTAAAAATCATTTATTCTTACAAGCTTGTTTGCCCGCATTTCGGGATTTATCGTTGCCCATAAAACATATGCTATTTTATATATTCAGAAATATCTAGTAGCAGTTATCTAGTAACGTAATATCCAGTTGGAAAATGATCATGGGCCAACAGTTGATTTTCCTTTTATATTTAGCCGTACTTGCTGATCGAAGGTAAAAACCGTCTGCTTGTATTATAATAAAAAATGATCAGTGGTTTTTGTCATTTGTATCAATAAGGGCCTAAGGCTGCGAGACGCATTATCATGCTTATTCTTTATCTTAGCCTTAGAAAAAGTATTACGGTTCGCCAATATACAGCTAAGCAGCTCAATTTCCCATAAGTCCTACAGATCCCGGCATACGTAGGTGATATCGATATCGTATCTAGAACACCGGACCAAATGAAAAATGCATTTTTAAAGCTGAATAGAGCCGCCAATAGGACTAGTGGCTAATGAAGAAAAATAAAATATATGCATGCTGGAAGAGAGGCTGAAAGCGTACGTGTCGGTAGGTTCCTGTAATTTTGAAACGGTTGACACGTTTTCCTATTGGGATCCCTTGTTTCGGGAGATAAAGAGGTAACTTTACAAATTAAAAGGAGATTGATGCTGGTAAAAGGTGCTATTTTGGACTTATTCACATCAAAAGTACGTTATTAACAAGAAACACTAAAGTTACATTTTACAAAATCCTTCTCCATCCATCCCTTAATTACGTCTCCGATACCTGGGTTGTCACCCATATCTGATCAAAATGTACTATTAGCCTCCGAACGCAAAATTCTTTGTAGGATTTATGGCCCAATTAGAGAATACTCAATCTGGAAAAACGGACAAATCAGGAGGTGACAGATTTGTACAGGAAGCCTGATGTTACTAGAATAAAGTCGGCAGAATATGGACGATGATGAAGCAGTAAAGAAGGTTATAGAGGAGAGGATGACTAACTCGAAGAGTGGATCGGCCTGGGTTGCGTTGACTTGATTGAATAAGGGAAGACGCAAGGATTAGTTTTAGGAATTGGAAGGCTGCCGTATTGAATAGAGATGACTGGCGGAAAAGCATCCAGAAGGCCACTATAGGGTGTAGCATCAGTAATAATAGTAATAATATATTTATTAGCTGATAAAACGTAAAACCGTCTAGTTGTATTATAATTCAAAATATAAGTGGTTTTTGATCATTTATTTCCCTAATTTTTTCTATATTGATACATTTTTTCAAAAGTATGACGTTATTAAATTTTTTTACTGTGTAATCTTTTGTTAAAAACTGGAAATTCCGATACATGGATCATACAATAAGTAAACATCTGGTGTCCGTCGGTCACTCCACTTTCTTTAACTGTTGTTAATACAATTATAAAAATAACAAACTTTCTTTAAAATAAAAAACTCTCCTCATTTGTCCTAACATGATGGGGGGGGAGTACCTACCCAGTGAGGTAGCAAAAATATATATGTAGTCAGAAGAAAGTGTTAATAACAGTGAACCAAACCCCACACAACCCCATGTAAAGGACCATATCCGATTACCCGATTTTCTTCAAATAAAGAATTCTGCCAATGTGTCTAGGGTTTTTTTTTTTTTTTGACACATCGACTGCTTTGTTCATTAGCGCCCCTAGTTGTTTATTCTTTCCTGATCTATCGGCACTCGAGCTGAGATGGCACATGCTAACTTTGAGGTCGCTTCCACATACATCACCTTGCTCAGCATGGCAAGGTGAAGCCGCAGGTTTTCGAGAATCTACCCACACATGCCCTCTTACATCATCGATCTAGTCGACGGGGGGGGGAGGGGCAGCTTAATAATATAATAGCATTAATAAATTTTTATTAAAAAATAAAAGTGACTATAACTTAGAGGTTAACATAAAACAACAAAACAAAAAAAAAGAAACAACTAACAAAACAATTCTCATTCTACGAATATTTGTTAAAACTTTTTATAATATAAAATAACGCAATGCAATATTACAAAAGATAATGATAAATAACAAAAATGTTTCGTCTTAATTATTAAAAGTTAAAAGTATAATAATAATAAAAATAAAAGTTATTAATTTATTTTTTTTTTTTTTTTTAAATTTAAGGCGTCTTAACATCTGTGGTTTTGCGCCCGGAGCCTTCTCAGTGCACTGCCGGCCTCCGGACAGTGTTCTCTCGTTACAGACAACACTGTCCATCACCGGACAGTGAGCTGTAGAGGCTCCTAGGAAGAGAAAATCTAAGGGCAGCACGGCTGGATTCGAACCCAAAAAGTTATTAATATTATTACAATAAAAATAAGACTAAAATTTAATGAGATCTTTGTTCATGAATAATTTCTGCTTGTTCAATTATTTTTGACATTAGAAGAATTGATTTTAGGAGACTTTTGAAAGGGCTCTATCCCATAACCTTTCCTTCTAAACATTGATCAGAATAACCTTCCTTCTTTTCCTTTAGATCAAATTTTACAAATCGAACAAACGGCATTGGTTCGTTGGGTTCGAAAAAAAAATATATAAATTAATACTTGAATACAAATAAATCAATCACAAAAAAAAAATGAAAATATTTTTATAAAAAAATAAAAATACCTCTCAGACGACCATGATCCTTCTTAAATACTTTTTTAAAACTATTATACTGTCCAATAAAAATCATAGACATTTTGTGGGGAGGGGCGCATCAACTACAGTGGTTATTAACGCCTTATTATTATACTAAAAATAAATAAAAAACATTCAAAAGCCAGAATTAAAGCTAGGTACTGAGGAAAATCATTCATAAAAATCAAATTTTTTTTTCTCGTTTTTATACTTTTTTAACTTGATTCTTTAAATGCAAATTTTTAGTAGATTGATCTAATTTATGCTTCCAAAATAATAAATAGGAGTATTTGAAATTAAAATTCAATTAGTGACTTGCTGGACTTATCAATGGTTCCCTGTGTATGCAAATTCAAAGACACTTTTTAATCAAGTTTAGGGCCTCATCAATTCGACTAGTATTATTTCGTGATTTGTATTAAACTTAAAATTCAGTAAAAAAAAATGCTTGAAACTTTAAGACGAATATTAAGTACCACATCAGCACAATGGATGGTTCTACCACCTATTTATGTAGATAATATTATCATAGCTGATGGTGCCCAAATTTGAAGCACAAAAAATATCATTTTGATGGATTTTTTTTTTTTAGATTACAAGAATTTCTAGCAAAATGCCTTATAGAGATTCTCTTAACATTTTGCCGGAATAGTTGATTTTAGAGAATTCTAAAGTATCTGTCTTCATTTCAAGTTCTGTTGAACAAAGCGGAAAGCGGGATGAAAAGTTGCTTATTGCTCTAAAATCTAGTCTCCCTCTTAAGTTTTATTAAGAGCCAACAATTAAAATCCAGCTCCACAACATCTATTTTTAAGTTTAATAATATAAAGGAGGGAAGGGATTAGCTCAGTGGTAGCGCGCTGGACTAGCAACGCGGAGATCCCCGGTTCGAATCCAGCCGTGTGCTACCTTAGATTTTCTCTTCCTAGGAGCCCCTACAGCTCACTGTCCGGTGATGGACAGTGTTGTCTGTAACGGAGAGAACACTGTCCGGAGGCCGGCAGTGCACTGAGAAGGCTCCGGGCGCAAAGGACCACAGATGTTGAGACGCCTTAAATAAAAAAAAAAATAAAAAATAATATAAAGGTTTATGTTATAATAAAAAAACTTCTCGAAAGGCTTCAATCCAAACTACTTCGACAGATAGTTGATGCACCTTACTATGTTATAAACCTCATACTCCAAAACGATCTCAACATTCCTTTTGTAAAACAACTTGCCAAGACAAAATACCTGAAATACCATATAACGCTCTCTCTCATTGCTCTAATCCATTTGTACAATTACTTGTCTCTTCCACAATCCATGACAATCCTTCACACTGTTAAACCACCAATGGGCGCGAGATTTCCTTCATAATTATTGATCAAGCATCTGTACTGCATCCCGTAGTACCATTGAGTAGATTTTCCTATCCTACTCTTCACCTCAACATATCTCTTAGCCTATTTGCTCGATGTACGTCTACAGATTTCTATATTAATCTAGATTTTTATACAGATTTTAAATTTCTAAATAAAATTATAAAAAAAATTTGGTGTGAAACAGTCACACAACTTTCTCTGACTCCTGTTCTCAAAATTATAATTAACAAGTTTTATAGTTTGTGTACCAAATATAACGAAATTCGTCGAAAACTGAAAAAGCTGTTCAGTATAAGCGCACTTCCGGCTTACTAATTTTCTTAAAACTTGGGAATTTTGGCCATCTATTTATTTCTAATTAATTTTGTTTGGATGATAGAATTGTATAATCAACTATGATACCACTTTAGAGGAAGCTGTAACCCCACCCCTCCCCCAAACTGCCCTTAAATGAATTTTTCCAGAGAAATATCTTAAATAAAAGATGTAGGTCTTTGCTTTTTTAATTTATATACGAAGTTTCAAGAAAATCGTAGGAGCCATGTTTGAGAAAATCGCGCAAAAAACTGAAAAAATCATTTAGTAAAGTGTTTAAACAAACGCAATTTCCAGTTATCTGATTTTTTCAAACTCGGAATTTCAACAACATATTTAATTCTAATTAACATTATTTAGATGACAGAATTGTCTAATAAACTGAAATAACAGTTAAGATGAAAACCTAACCCCACCCCTCCCTCAGAAGTGCCCTTAAATGAATTTTCCTGGAAAAGTTGTAGCTCTTTGTATGTGTAGTTGATATACCAAGTTTAAAGAAAATCGTCGGAGCCATTTTTGAGAAAATCGCAAAAACGTAAAAAAAAAACTAGTAAAGTGGTACTTCCGGTTGAGGAATATTGACACATAACGCACCGTCAGATGGTGATACCTAAACGTAATATTAAGTTGGAACTTTCTACGATTTTTCGTTTTGGAGTTATGCTGTTCACATACATACACACACACACAGACCATTTGCTAAAAAACCACTTTTTTGGACTCAGGGGACCTGAAAACGGATATTTCCGGTGAAAACTCAATATCTAAAATTTGACACGATTACAATACTTCCTCTTCTTACTAGGAGTAAGAGAAAGTAAAAATACATTTTCACTTGCTCTAATTATTTATTTTAATATTATCTCAAATTTATCATACTACCAACCTACCTACGTACCAATTTACCTACATATTTTCCTACATTGCATGCATTTTAGTAGTTATTTATTTTTTTGTACAAACTGTTAACTTTCTGCATTTCCTTTCTTCAAACCTCATTTATTCTTATTTGTCCCTCATGTACTCTTGAAATTTCTTACCCCCCCTTATAAAAATGTCTATTAAACACTGCATACTTAACATCACCTTCTAAATTTAATAGTAAAATGTTCTTCAATATTTTCGCTATTTGTTACACATCATTTTCTAATGTCTAATCATCATTTATAATTCATTCCATTTTTGTTATTAAAACACACATAGTAACATAACCTTATAAAGTCCTCCGCATATCAACAAGTGTAGTGGTAACGAAAACATTAAGTAGAAGTCAGCTATCTACACGAATTTGATAGCTTTACACTGACGATGGATGAAAATCTGAAACAGGCCAGGAACAACAAAACTAACGAAGGATAAACTTTCCAGATAATTAATAGATAATTAATTATTTAATCTCATTAGGTCTTTGAACTCCTGCTCTCTTCCACAGGATTAGTCTAGTGGTAATGGCCCAGCATTTTGGATGAAATTGGAAAACTGAAATTAGTAGCAGACCTAATACTGAATGCCAAACAAAATATTGCTATGTTATCATTCAATTGTTTGTCAATATTTTAATATTAAATCTCTTTAATAATTGTTGTGGTGGTTGGTTGCGCAGAGCTGGAAAGCATATCAGAGACATTTTCCGTGGTAGCCTATACAAATTAGAAGACCATTCAGTGTGTAAACTAAATTTGCTCTGTGGAAGTCTGTGTTATCACACTGACTGAAAAACGCGTCCTGTAGATGGGCGAACGCCCGAAACCGGTCGATGACCACAAAATGAAGCAGGCTACCACGGAAAATGTCTCTGATGCTGACTCTTTAATAATGTTGTATGGGAATGTGGATCTATTTTAAGATCAAATTAGGCAGCAGTATGTGAACTATGGATGTGATAATTGAATGCCTGTTGACCAGAAGAAAGTTTCTAATTGATTTCACCAATTGAATGATTATCATTCTCCAAATCCCAGGTTAAGAATGGCTAGTTAGCTTAGCTAATCTAAGTTAATAAAAATAAATGGAACACATTAAAAAGTTATCTCCATTAAAAATACATCACTATTGGGAAGTAGACACTATTTCAAAAATTATTTGCTTTTTTTGAAGGATATTTATTTGAAAAAATCTCTTCAATCACCGTTCAATAACTTTAAATAATTTATTAATGAACTGATAAATAATTAATAATTTAAATACTGAATAATAATTTTATTACTGAAATGATTATAAACAATTGTAACATAATAATGACTTTTATGAAATGTTCCTATTTGAAAATATTATATTATGTTAATTTTTATTTAAAAGAAAAATATATTTAAGGGGTAAAAAAGAACTTGGTGATTGAAATTCAGTAATAAAATTGTTCACAATCATTTTTTCATAATGATAGATTCTATTTTATATTATTTGTTTAGTATATTTATTACGAAATTTACAAATGCATTTACATGAATGCATTAAGCAAATTTTGATAAAAGTAATCGATTTTTACAAACTTTCCAAATTGTTGTCAAATGAATAAGGAGTGATAATATTATATATAATGTCAATGAAATGAGCATTGGAGTTATTTTTAAGAGGAGGATGAGGCTGTTTCAATTGTTTGTAAATTTAAATTTATATTCTGTAATATAAATTTTATCTATAATATATAATGTAACTTTCGTTAAAACTTTGATGATCACAGTAACAGTGCTATCATGTCATTGTAATTTATTTTTGTAATAGAATAATTCATTTTTCCATACTTATTTACGTCAGTAAATAATTAATTAAAATATAGAAGACGAAATTTACAACTTTTTTTTATCATATTCAATTTTTGTATCTGCGATAACATTTCTTTTAATTATTGTTATCTTGCAAAACGCTTAGGTTTTCGGGTATAAACCGTGTCAGTGGTTTGTTATAAACCGACGTTTCGCCCATATTGCAACAGGCTTCTTCAGAGCAGTGTTGACTTGTATGCTAAATCAACATTGGCAAGAAACAGAGTGGGTAGCCGTAGAATATCTAGGAGAGGGGCGGGGCATCTTCTCCTTCCATCTTGAACGTAAATGTAGATAGTGGGCGGGCCTAATTTTCTCTACAGACGCGTACTTGGCTGGCATCTATATCTACGCCATTTACGTGCAAAAAGAAATGTGAATAGGACCACCCCTCACCTGCTTCTTGTATGGCAGCCCACCCTGTTTTTTGTCAGTGCTTTTTTTTAAGGCGCGTCAACATACATATATTGTTATTGGCGCTCGGAGCTTTCTCAATGCACTGCCGATTCCGGATGGTGTTCTCTCGTTTACCTGTGAGCTGTAAAGGTTCCTAGGAAAAAAATTTAAGGATAGCACGACTAAATCCGGGATTTCCTCGTAGTAGAAGGCCAGCGCGCTATCGCTGACTCATTCCTCCCCTCTTGTCAGTGTTGATATAGCATTCAAATCAACATTACCCTCAAGAAGCTGATAGCAACACGACGGAAATGTTGGTTGATTAAAAACTACTAATGCCATCTAAACCCTAAAACTTAAGCGTTTTGCATGAGAATGGTCGCGGAAGCCTAAAACGTAATCCTATCTTGCCAACTTCCATAATTTCCTCCGAAAGAATTATCCAAAGTTTTGAGGCATGAGAGATAATGATAAATTGCTTGACTTCATATATCCTTAACATTCTGCTTAAAACTGTCAGCACAATCTGTGTAAATTGAGAATTACATTAAGTTTAGAGCACATTACTTTGTGGCAAGTGTAGAAAATGGTGGGCGACAACAGAAAATAGCGTTCTGACAACTACTTTGATGGAAGCTTTACCAAAGTATTCAATTTAAGATATGAGCCATTTCATATCAAGTCAAACCATCAGAGATTTTCGATATTCAGAATCCTACCTGACTGGGATAATAGCTAAGAAAGTTTGAGCTCTTTTGGTAAGCGACGGGGTTGGACAGAGAACAGTTTAACACATTGGTGTAGCACTAGGGGAAGTGGGTGGCGACCTTCTCTGTTCGTTAGGAGTGATTTCCGAAAATCAAAAACTTATACGGAGCTAGTGAAATTCTGATTTGCAAAAAGAATCCGTTTTATGAGCGCAGAGATTTTCTCCTATTATCACAAAGACGGCTGAAAAGGTCTAGAGTTTATTAATGAACTACTACATCAAGGGGATAGAAGCTACTGGAGGGGTAGTTAGTGATTGCCATTGCATAGAGCTTGGTAAGCGAATTATTCTAACAAAATTACTTACAGGTTTGGTCAAATGACATCTGGCACGGAGAAGAAAGCGCTGCCATCTGCGGGTACTGGGGAAGTTATGAGCTGCCTAATTGGGATATTTTGAAAGATTGATCTAAACATTAAAGGTTTCGAGCAATAAATGGAAGGCATTTATCTGGGAACAGCTGACCGGAAAAGCAAGAAAAACCGGAGCGGACAGTAACTCAGAAAGCCAACGGCAAAAAAGCTCCAAGGAACAGAATATGTCAACCGCAGTGGACGAGCTGTGAAAAACAAATGTCCTCTTTAGGGTGCATGGCTAAGCTAAAGAGAAGTTCACATAGATTTGGTTTTGAATTTTAATTAATGTTAAATAAGATTATCATATTACATTGAATAAAAAGTGATATTCAAAGAAAAGGCTTATTTGTGCCAATTAAGAATTACATTAAATTTAGAGTACACTACAAATCTAATCACTATTCCTGAATAGTGTACTGGTATTGCATGAGCTAAATATTAAAAAATGTCATGCTATTTCTTTTTGTCTGCTAAAAGGGGCTTATTTTCATCGTTTGGCAATCAATTGGCGGGAATAATAATGTGAGACACTTGGGAGTAACCGTGAACCACGAGCTTTTGTTCAGGATACATATCGAGGGAATATTTAGAAAGGCTACAAAAGCTTTAGGCATTGTATTGAGGCACATTCGCGGTACTGACTGTTTACAATTCATATACTAAAAACTTTATTCGGTAGGCTTTTCTAATTTGGAGGTGATATTGCAAACAAAATGTTTTTATACTCTGGGTTAATCAATATCACTTCATTAATGTATTTAACATTAAGTTTTCCTGTATTGATCCCAAATTTATTAATTACCGTGAAGGTGAGAAGATGATTGCGGATTTATTGTTTTTAACGAAGTTATTGATGATGAAATGGCCGCTCCTGTGCTACTTACTACCTTAAGTTCACTTCGCCGATTATGCGCATCTCCTTCGTTGTTCTTTTAGTAAAACTCGCATATTGTAACAAAGAGTAGACAATATCTAGCATTGATTCGTCATTACATGCTTCTTTTTTTTATTAATTCTGCCCGGTTTAGGTTTTTCCTCCATTTTCAGTGTTTGATTCGTCAAGTTCCTGTCACAGAATCTAGACTGGATTGTATCCTAAAAATTCAGTTTTTGCCACAGTATATTTGACAAACTCAAGGAAGGTAAACGTCATTTATCTATTTTAATGCAGGTTAATAACTGTACTCGCCATAGAAACTATCCTTAAATTCATTATTGAGCAAATCCTCGAACCCTGTATAGATTAGCGATACAAATCCTTAGGACTTTTTGTTAGTTTTTTGCGATTTTCTCTAATGATTTTCTTTAAACTTCATATATTGTCTATTCACATAAATTCTGGGAAAAAGTTGATGACATATAGGGTAATCATCACACATGTTCACTAACATATTTTATGCTTTGTACACGTCTAGCTATGTTCAATCAGGTTTAGGTCAGTTCGAAATCTTTATCATGATCGCAATTCCTTAATTTACAATAGGTTGAAAAAGTAATTACTGAAACACATTTTTTTGAGAGGGCGTAATTTTATAATTATTGACCATGCTTTTTAATCGGGTAGCCTATAACGTATATTTTTATTTTACGTTGTCATTTTTTGTTTCTTCTCTTTCTCAGTACGACTTATACTTCTTTTGTTTTAAGTATATATAAATATTTATTAGCCCCATTTTTGCTCGGAAAAGTACATCTATCTATCTCTATCGTTGGGTGTTGGACTGCTTAGCTGAACCTCTCACTTCATTGATATATAGGAAGGCTACCACTTGCCAGATCTAATATATTTAATATCACCCTGATATATTTTGTTCTTATTGATATATAATATTAGACTCTAAATATATGTCTAAAATGATATATTTATCCGGTCACTGCGATGATAACAATAATAATTCGTATTAGCGCACTCATCTCGCGCCTCACAATCCTCAGTGAACAAGTAAGTGAATGCTGATTGGTTGATACGATTCTCGTTTATGGCACGCGCGTAGCTTGCGCTAACGCATTCCACCGGTTCCGCTCTCGCCAAGGTCAAAAATGATAAAACTAAAAAATTTAGGTTACAAATACTTAAAGGATGTTCTACACCAACTGACAATCAGATAACATTGACGTCTAAGATTTTATGGCGTATTTATTTTTGTTATAAATGATCAAATTTGGAAAGATTTAAGTTGGTTTTTATTTAATAAAGCTTTCAAAAAAATGTGGTATATTTCTTTCCTAAATGATATATTTTTGAAATCTTAATCATATATTTTCACATTTTTCATCTGGCAACTCTAGCTTCCTAGCTACCACATCGAAGGGTTAATGTTATATGTTGGATTGACTGGTTGGTTATTTTTTATTCCCCAATAGTTGCAGAAAGGTTCGAAGGCATTTAGAGGGATTTGAATATTTCAGGAAACTGTGAGCGGGTAGAATGGCGGTTTTATCTGCAAATGAGTACATATTTGTTTTTGGGATTATTGCAATTTCAGCTCGTTATAAACGACGTTTCCATTAAATTCCATTGCTTGATTGTGGTTGACCACATTATTATTTCGTGATTCGTATTTGCTTTTAATCCAAATTTGTCTTCTTTTATTTTCTCATCATTTTTTACCATAACCTCTTATTACTTTTAATCTCTTCTCTTTGTTTCTTCTAATTTCATAGCAATATGCCTACTGATTTCGTTTTTAGTATTTTCTTTAAGAACAATGGATTCTAAGTACCCATCTTAATTTTTCTTACCTCTAATGGTAATCAATTCCACATCTGACATCTTTACTGGGTCTCTGTTATTTTTGTGAAGCTGATAGGATTTTTTTCATAATTCTGCCCATAATAATTATAATGTAACTTATGTACAGCACACTTAATAATTACTTCAACAAGAAAGGAGAAATGTTATGCCCCTTCTCGTTGAAATAAATTATATATTTACTGCACATAAATTGCATTATTATGAAGTTGTTCAATATCAGGATCACCTTTTTCACGGTTCCTTTGTCTTTTTCGATCTCGTGAACTATTTGTTGATCTTTTGTTCTATTTTGAAGAGATGATCAAAGAGTGGTACATGAGATCGAAAAAGACAAAGGAACCGTGAAAAAGGTGATGCTGATATTGAAGTGATTTGATTGTAGACCGGGAAAGAAAATAGTGAAACTCTTATCTCTTCTATCCCAACTTCTATAAAATAATTTTCATTGCAGAACACCCGCTTTCATAGGGCAAAATGTGAGAAACAGAAGATCTTCCCTGAAAGATCTTAGAGAAGAACCTAGGATAGAAGGATTAAGTAAATACTTGAGGTGGATGGAGAAGGGACGCCTTTAAGTTTTCACAGCAACCCAGGTGCCCAAATTCGGTTAAAAGCTTTGAATATGACGAGAAAGCTACGAGCAATATTGTTTCAAAGCCAAAAGAGAAAAAAACAAAACAAAAAAAATGGCTAAAATTATTATACTGATTTATATCCGCGCCTGAAAAAGGAAAAACTACCTTCAGCTTCCAGCATTATTTCTGTAATAAACTTGAAATTAGCCAGTAAAAATGATGTTTTTTAATTTTATTTATTTATTTATTTATTTTCATCAGTGCTATAATGTATTTTTTATCACAGATATCCATCCACTGGCTATTGTTAGAGGGGTCTGTCGCTCTGGATGTAAAAAATATTTTTTCGTTGAAGAACTACCATCCTATCGAGATGTTATCCTAACGAAGTGCCAATATTGCAAACAGAAATTTCATCGCATTTGTCCTGAATGCACTAAAGGTACAAATATTTTTATTATTATTTTTTTTTTTGATAGAAATCTAAGGATTTAAGTAAAATTTGACCGTTTTTAACGGTTCAGTATGCAGTGCTATTTATCTGAATATATGTGACTGTATTTGCTTGATCATGTTTACTAGAATCTTATATATAGGGTAGCATATAAGAGAATTTCATTTATATTTTCCTTATTATGTTTTTTTTATGAATTAACAGGTCGAAGCTTCGAAGCTTTTGTACCGGTATATTACTGATTATTTTGTTGATTAGCAGAAACACTTCGCTTATGTTTTGTCTGTTTTTTCAAATTTGAAGTACTTTTTACTTACTCAAAAACAATGTATATGTTAAAATTTTTGTGAAATTAATTTTTTAAATGCAGTGATCTTTATTGATTCTGATCCTCGTTCATATAATGAGGAGCAGTCAAAAATAAATTCGACATCCAAAAGTAAAACAATAATTACACTTTAAACCAAAAATACAAAAAAAATCTGGTGTGAAACACTCACACAACTTTCTCTTACTCCAGTTCTCAAGAGTAGAAGTGACAAATTTTATAGTTTGTGTACCAAATGTAATGAAATCCGTCGAAAGCGGGAAAAACTGCTCTGTTTAGTAAAGGCGCACTTCCGGTTTACTAATTGTCTTGAAACTCGGAAGTTCAGCCACCGATGTAGTGCTATGTAATTATGGCTGGATGCTAGAATGGTATAATCAACTGTGAGAGCATTTAGAGGAAAACATAAGCCAAGGCCTCCCCTAAAAGCGTCATTTGAAGAATGTTGCCAGAGAAATGGTTTAAATAAAAGTTGTAGATGTTTGCATGGCGAGTTTATATTGGTAGCGTGAAGGAAATCGTCGGAGCCAGTTGTGAGAACAATGCAACAAAGAGAATAAATCATTAAGTGAAGTGGTAAAGTAAACGCACTTTCGGTTATCATAATTGTTTCAAGCTCGGAATTTCATCAACATAGTTAAATCTGATATTTAGTTGTGAGAATTTGTCTAATACACTGAAATTGCACCGTAGATGGAAACCTAACCCAATACCCACTGAAAACCCAATATCGAACCCCACCCTCCCCCATAAGTGGCCTTAAATGAATTTGCCCAGAGAAATGTTTCAAATAAAAGTTGTAGCTCTTTGTATGTGTAGATGATATACCAAGTTTGAAGAAAATCGTTGGAGGCATTTTTGAGAAAATTGCAAACACGTAAAAACACCACTAAGTAAAGTGGTACTTCCGGTTGAGGAATTTTGACAGGTGACCCACTGTCAGATGCCATAGTGATACCTAGACGGAATATCAAGTTTCAACTTTCTACGGTTTTTCGTTTTTGAGCTATGCTGTTCACAGACATACGCACAGACACAACACACACACACACACACACACACACACAGACCATTTACTTTTTTGGACGCAGAGGATATTTCCGGTGAAAACTCGATATTGAAAATTTGACACGATTACAATACTTCCTCTTTTACGAGGAGTAAGAGAAAGTAAAAAAAAAAACAAAAAAAAACTCTAATATTCAATAATCCCGAAATTCCCACTTACAAGTTGAAGTTTTCCGGCAACTTCAGTGTAGAGAGCAAGAAGGCAAATAAGGTTTGTCAGGCTTATTACGGGAGAGACTTTCGATGGCATCCATATGTAATGCATATTTTGTTTTCTTTATTGTAAACTTACTTTGAAACTAGTTTTATAAAATATTGTAAGAATTTGTGAAGACGATGTTTGGACTTATAAAGGTGTTTAAAATTAAATTAGATATTTTTGTAGAGATATCAAATCTGGTAAATTTGAATATTTCTCAGATATAATTTTTGAATATTAAAAAAAAAAAATCTGGTGTGAAACACTCACACAACTTTCATACGTTTTATATTCTATTCTGCCAGTTAATATTCTACTTTTAAAGGAAATCGTTGTAGCAGTATTCGAGAATATTCCAAAAAATTTATGAATCTATTCGGCAAAGAAACACTTCCTGTTAACAGATTTATTTCAAATTTGGAATTCTACCAATACGTTTAATTTTTGTATTACCTTTTTGGAAAATCGAAAAAAGAAACTGACAAAAAAAAACAATCAGTAAAAGTCGCACTTCATTGATAGATTTTGACGTAAGAGAAAATTAAAATGAGATTTCCTAAATATGATAACTGAAAATACTGAATTGCTGTTTATGTATTAACTATAATTAAGAATCATTGGAGATTTTATCCTTGTATGCTCTAACTCCATGCCTTAGTCATCATCTCACGCTAATCAAAAAAACATGAAGTCGGTCGAACCCAGATAAAAAAGAACTGTATAACACAGACAAAATTTCTGAGCTTCTAAAAGTGTGTATCGAACAATTGTATCATTAAGAATATATTATTTTATTTTTAAGTATTGTGGTTCTTGAATTAACGATGGTTATTTCTTGTAAATATATTGTATATATTTCTTTTGTTATAGATGGTGATAAGTTTCTCTGCCTTTTATATTCATTTAGTTTACATGTTTTATATGGAACTAATGTGATAAGAATTGCTGTTTTTGGAAGAAGTGCCGTAAGATTTCTAGGTAAGGAGGATTAAATTTATTAAAAATTAATATAGGCTTAATTCCACAAGTTTCCGGTTAAATTAATAATTTAATTAATTAATAATGTTTTATTTTTACCAAAAGAAATACAAAAATGATGAATATTTACATTACACTGGACCATAGTCCGTCTATTGAGTTGACTAATAACTAATGTGCTATCCAAAAAGAAAAAAAAACATTGTGTTTAAAAAGAAAATAACATTCAATTTTTGAACTAAAAACAATTATATTTAATAACGCTAATAAACAAACAAACTAAAAAAGTAAAAATTTATCATTATCAATCTAGTTGTAATTAAATTCACTAACCGAAAACTTCCTGTAAGACATCGCTTTGTTACAATATTTATATAAAAGGTTCCAATTTTCACCATTAAGAATGGCTATCCAGGGTTAGATTTCTGCATCCAAAACACTCTAAACGGTAAGGCGACAAAATTGGGCATTCACCCAGAATGTGAGACACACTTTCATAAGTATTCAAATTACAGAATGCGCAATTATATTTAAAGTTTTGTCTCCATGGTTGATAATTGAGATCCATCAACTCAGATCCCAATTTAAAAAATAGACTTACTTTGTAAATACTAAATTGGCGAATATATTCCAGGTTATGATCGAGCCGCTTGCAAACGAGATGAAACCTCGTCGGCCGACATATTAGCTAGAAAAGTATCCCTCTGATTCACTTTCATTTTTTCCCCCAGCAAAGCTACAAAATTTTTAGCAGAATCTACATTGAAATTATCTACATTTAGCTGAATTGAAAATTCATGCGCTTTACCTATCCAGGTTTGGATCCACCTACTTCTCTAATCTAATCTACTTGGGATCCTAATACACTCTAACGTAACTAGATAGGCTAGTTTATTAAAATTGCTGAATGTTTTGACAATAAAGGAAGAATGTAATTTAAAAGTATATAAATACAAGACTTCAAGTTTAGTCTCCAAATATAAGGCGTAGTTGGGGATATCATTTGGGAGGAAAAGTATTCTTTTAATCGTGAAACGTTGGAATTTCTGTAAAACATCATATTCATTGTATCCCCCATATCTGGGAAACAAACAATAGACCGTGTAACTGCCTCAAACTCTCTACCACTTTCCGACAAAAATAACATTTTCATTAATGAATAAACTCCCTAACGTACGATTAAACCATAATTTAGCTAACTTTATTTTTTCTTCAAAATGTTCTTTAAAGTTAACTGGGGGTTTAAAATTACGCTGAGGTAAATTAATAATAATACAGTTGTTTATAGCACAATGTGTACCATTCAGTTAATGATTACATATTGACACACTTACTTAATAGTATGTCATTTAATTAAACAAAAAGTATAAAAATAAAATTATTTAATGCACTATTATTGTAGAATTAATAAAATTCAATTAGTTTTGATTAAAGTAGATTTAATTGAATAAAACGTTTATTTAAAAAAAACTTTATGTGTCCGAGAGGGTCCATGTGTCATGTTTTAGTGAATTTAAACATTCTGAGTACAAAAAAAAAAGCAATTGTCAATGGGAAATAAAATAATAATAATAATAATAATAATATGAAGCAGAATAATAAACAAAACTTTAAAATACTCTTATCAACATATTCTTACATCCAAATATTTTTTAACAATAAAAGATCATAAATTAACACTAAACGATCATAAATTAACAGATAAATGGATTAAAGACTAAAAATATAAATGAAATAAAATAACAATGTTGAATGATTTCTTTTTTTTTTATATATATCTTTAAATTAAAAACAAATAAGAGAAAAAAATGTGTAATCAAATTCTTTGGTTAACCTAAATTTATAATCGCAAACTAGTTTAATAAAATTAACTTAATCAGGCCAACCATTCCCTTTTAAGTAGTACAGAAGCTCAACAAATGTAAGTTAAGTTTTTCAAAAGGTATTCGCAGGAATTCTTTTAAAATAGAACATTTGCCAACAATGTGAAAAACATCAGCTTCCTACTTTTCTGTTATATAAAGTATAAAGTTTTATCTCTTTATTAAAACTATATTTGTTAAGATAAAGTAACTTAAATATCCAACTAATAGCACTTGCGTTCAATTTCCTGTAGATATAGTTACAATTCAGATGTTTATATAGAGCAGAGGTCGTCAACCCTATGCCTATCGCCCATTATTGTAGCTCTGTTGATGATGCAGAAATTTTCTTACTGCTTAACTGAATTGCAAATGCATAGTAAATTCCTAGAGGGAAGGGTTTTTAAAAAAATGTAGTTACTTAAATTTATGTTTTTATTTGTAAAACTAAAATTTTATTTGTGGTTCGGTTTTTGTAAGGAACAAATAAGGTCTTCACTTTCAGTCATATTCAAACTGTGTGTCAATTTTGATAAAATAATTATCAATCAGCAATTGAGGCTGATTCCCTACAAGATATGTTATAGGGAAAGATATTAATAAATTAAATATAATTTTCAATGTATTTGGATATACAAACTGCCATTGTTATTTTGTCATAGTTTTTGGTAACCATCTTTATCAAAAAATTATATTTTCGTTCTAAAGTACTTTTTTTCTTGTGGTACAATGATGCACTGCGGCCATTGGAGATCTATTGTCCCACACTCCTAGAACTTCTTGAGGTATATTAACCTCAGCAAAATTTGACCCCACTCATAAACCTTCGAATTCAAAATTTCTTTAAATCATTTTTCAATATTCTATGGTTTGCAGAGAGGTCCAGTTTTATGGCCTACCACATTTCGATTTTTTTTTTTTGTACTTTCTCTTACTCCTAGTAACAGGAAGTGTTGTAATCGTTTCAAATTTTCAATATCGAGTTTTCCCCGGAAATATCCGTTTTGAGGTCCCCTGAGTCCAAAAAAGTGGTTTTTAGCAAATGGTATGTGTGTGTGTGTGTGTGTGTGTGTATGTGAACAGCATAGCTAAAAACGAAAAACCATAGAAAGTTGAAACTTGATATTCCGTTTAGGTATTACCATGGCATCTGATAGCTGGTCATCTGTCAAAATTCCTCAACCGGAAGTACCACTTTACTTGTTGTTTTTTTTACTTTTTTGCGTTTTTCTCAAAAATAGCTCCGACATTTTCTTTAAACTTCCTATATGAACTAGACCTACAACGAGCTACACTTTTATTTGAAATTTTTCTCTGGGAAAATTCATTTAAGGGCACTTTTGGGGGGTGGGGTGGGGTTAGGTTTTCATCTAAAGTGCTATTTCAGTTTATCATTACAATTCTATCACCTAAATAATGTTAATTAGAATTGAATATGTTGTTAAAATCAAGTTTCAACAAAATCGGATAATCGGAAGTGGTTTTACACTACCACTTTAGTAAATAATTTTTTCACTTTTCGCGATTTTCTCAAAAATATCTCCGGCGATTTTCTTAAAACTTCCAATGTAAACTAAACATACAAAGATCTACAACTTTTATTTGAAACATTTCTCTGGGAAAATTCATTTAAGGGCACTTTTGGAGGAGGAGTGGGGTTATGTTTTTCTCTAAAGTGCTATACAATTCTATCATTATACAATTGCACAATGATTATACAATTCTATCATTCAAACAAAATTAATTAGAAATAAATAGATAGCCAAAATTCCGAGTTTAGAAAATTAGTAAACCGGAAGTGTGCTTTTACTGGACAGTTTTTTTAGTTTTCGACGGATTTCATTAAATTTGGTACACAAACTATTAAATTTGTCAATTATAATTTTGAGAACTGGAGTGAGAGAAAGTTGTGTGAGTGCTTCACACCAGATTTTTTTTATAGCAGAATTAATTTAAAGTTCTGTATTTGTGGTATGATCAGAAACAAATGAATGAAAGACTTGCTGCCAAGAAATCGGATATATAGGAGAAAATAATTAAGATCTAATTCTGAACTTTTAACCGCTTCCCAAAAAACAGGTCTGTTTTTTTTAAACATTACATAAATTTATTAAACTGGATTCATTCAAAGCAGAAAATTTACCGTGAATCACATTTATATAAATTTACATTTTGTTTCTGAATTTTACACTTTTTACGAACCATTGGCGCCCGGAGCTTTCTCAGTGCTCTGCCAGCCTCCGGGCAGTGTTCTCTCATTATAGACAACACTGTCAATCACCAAACAGTGGGCTGTAGAGGCTCCCAGGAAGAAAAATTCTAAGGGGTAGTACCCGGGAGGGGAAACTGAGGTAATCCCTTCCCTATATATTACTGTTATTATTATTATTATTTTTGTTAGAGACGTCTCAAATTAGTTGCACAACTTATTAACTCGTACCAAGTCATAGACGCGTGCTTTCTCACAAATCTAACCTGATTAAAGATAGTGTTCTAAGGCTTAGTGCGGCCGGTGATAAGTCCCGTCCACGTTATACGCACTAAACTCGTACCTTTGACTACAGAACTCATTCTTTGTTCCTTCGTCCAGGAGTAACTTCAGGAAGCGTTCTGAAAAATATATTTCAAAAAATTAAACTCGCCAATTGACAATAATGTGTTCGTCGATATATGGAGAAAGAATAGAAAACCTCCCCGCCCATCATAAAAAGGATGATTTAGGGCATGATATATACTTATAGCATATAAACTGCGCTTTAGTATTTAATTAATTTTTCAATTTAAAATATACTAATATATTTTTTCTTTAAAACTTTCAGGTTGTCCTTTAGAAACCTATCTTTCATGGTCGTCTATTTCATCAAATATAATAGCTAAATTTAATAAAATAAGAGTTTCCATGCCACCTGAAGACTGGAGTGGAGTTACAATGCTACAATTGAATTTAATAACTATTAAACATTATGATGGTACAATAGTGCCTAAATTAGTGAATACATATTTTGGTGATGCTCTTTACAGAAAAGGTAGTTTCATTTCTGAAAATGATTTGTAAGTTAATATCAGTAACTTAAGTTCAGTGTTCAAAATTAAATAGTAAGTTATTAAAATTTAATACGAGTATTATCATAGTCATTTATGAACCTATTGTCCTTTGGAAGTCATCAGTGCAAAAAAAAAAGTCTTATGTGAAACACTCAGAATACCTTCTCTTGCTGTACTTACAACAGTTTCAATGGACAGAAATTTTCATCAAACGTGGCATTTTTACTCAACGTTTAGTTGCTCACAAAATAATTAATAATTAGTGGGAGAGTTAGGCAGTAATTAATAACATGAGTATTTAATTTCACCTTCAATTACATGAGCAAAATTGGACTGTACTTTCAATCGCATTGCAATTAAATGATCCAAAATATAAAAATTACTGTTTCCAAAAAACAATTACACTGAAGTAATTGTAATATCCAATTACAATTACTGTAATCGTTTTAAGTAATTGCAATTACTTCTTTCAATTACTGTAATTGTAATTGAGGCTCTCAATTACAATTAATTCTTGTCTCTAGGTAATTACAATTTCAATACCTATAATTCAATTACAATTACGTGTACTTGTATTTTCAGTAATAGAATTACAAATACAAATACAAAAAAAAAAATTGAGTAATTGAACAAATGTAAACTCTGCCACATTTCCTCTCAGTAATCTGTTAGGTTAAGTTAATTCGATCTCCCAATCATCATAATTGTAATAATTACAAAAAAAAAATGTATAAATATATACAAAGTTTAAAGAAAATCGTTGAAAATAATTTTCAAGAAAAACTGAAGAAAAAACAGTCAATAAATATGCACTTCCTGTTTATAATTATTGAAATCTTCTGATGAGGAAGTTGTACTTAAAATGTATTAAATTTGAGCTTCCTAAGATGTTCTGTTTTTGAGGTTTTGTATACTGACCCAAATACATACATATGCATATATACATACCACACACACACCTCAAAAAATTTATTTCACGTAAAAACCCAATTTCGAAAATTTGGCCCAATTACTTACTGACTTACTGAAACTTTCACAAATATTCTTTTTTACACTTCTCAAATTAAAATTTTCTTCAAACTCATAATTTTTTATAACATGCGAGTATTTATGGTTCTAAATTTCTTAAATGTTGTAAAAATCACATAACCTATACGTAGAAGTCATACACTTTCACCGATCATTTCTAAAATCAATTTCCCACTATTTGGACAAGATTTTAAAGAAAGGAATTTTTTTTTATTTATTTCGTATCAAGTAAATATTTCAAGATTATAGAAAGTCAGATGGGACCGTTTTAGAAATAAGTATCCAAAAGCTAAAGAAAGAAACATAGATAAAGTGCTTCTTCTGGTTTGATGAATTCCGATCAAAATTGTGGGAGGGATCCTTGATGGTGAGTAGGGTAAAAAGACCGGTTCTGGGCCAGGGGCTAGGGATACTAGGTTTCCTGTCATGACAGAGCGCAGTCCCAACATCCGATACGATGACCTTAAATATTAATTAAATATAATCCAAATCGATGACGTCATCCGATGGCTTTAATTATCATTCAATTCGAAGACTATTAAATTACAAATAAATTATATATTAAATTATAAATATAAATAAATTATAAATAATTAAATAAAATGAGATAAAAAAAGTTGTTTTACCTGGAATCGAACCTTAATTTTTGGGTTAGAAGGCGGTAATGCAACCCACTAGACCAAAGTGGCCACTTAGTTCATATGTAGAAAAGATCTCGCCTATAAATTTACTGTGGAGTGCCCGTGCGTGCGTTGCACGCGCGCGCGTTGCACGCGCGCGCGTTCCATGTAGTTGTTTAGCTTTGTAGTAGTTTTGTTCAAATAATCATAAAAATTTAAATGCGTACCAGCTAATAAATATTTTTTTGAGGAGTTAGAATAAAAACTCATTTATATAATTGTTTTAAAAATTTTTTATTATCAATTTGTTACAATGACATGTTTATGGTATAATACATTGAATAATTAATAAAACTCATTTATTTAATTTTTTATGGTATAATACACTGTTTTGATCAATTAATACCAAAATATTTATAATGTATCATAAAAAACATAAAATTAATTTTTTGGTCTAATATGTTTACGCAAACGTTAATCTGCATCAATATCCTGCACTAAAATGTCCCGGTGTCCATAGGCCAACGAGTTTATTCCATCAGGCAGGATGAACCGTTTATTATCTGAGGCTGAAAGGCTTCGTTTATTAATTAAGGTGGAGTAGACTTTATGCCCTACCGACCGAATCGATTTCATTATGCTTAACATCGAGACATCGTTGAATAGGACGGATTTATAATCGGCAAATCCAAGTTTCTTAAGCGTAGATCTTTGCACGCCTTTTGCACGCTTCTTTATATCCCCATCCACATCAATAGCATACATCTTCGGACGCAATGCAACCACTTCGGTAATTATGCGCCCATCCACTTCATCCTTAAATTTCCCCAATACCTTTTTATTTTTAATTGAGAAATTCGGATGGCTTGGATGATATCCTGACGTGTCAAAATGATCTTCCATTTCCAGCATATCCTTAAAAATGTCATCTGTGCTGATACGGTACAATAGGGAGTCCGTATCCGTATATATTAAACGAAGCCGTTCTGGTCCATATTTTTGCAGCATAATGGAGTAATGAAATTTGAAAATTATATCCTTCGAGATCTCCAAAATAGAAAAGCCCACGTACGGAACTTTGTTAAAGTATATCCTCGTTTTGGCCATCCTAACACCAACCAAATTCTCATCATATATTTTAGCATCGAGGAATGTTGGCTTTGCAATTAATTTCATTAATCTGCTATCATTAGTGACAAGCTCAAAGTTCATCCTTTTACGCACATTCTCCATAGTCTTCCCAAAGTTTGCATTATTATATAATTTGTACTGATTCTTCTCAAAATCGTTGGTTGCACGAGTCCTCATATCCGTGTTTAATTTGATGTAAGGAAGAAGCCATGGTGATTGCTTAAATCGAAGGGCTCTACGAACCCGCACCAGCTGCAGCCCATAATCGAGGGCCTGTTTAAGAGCAATGTAGTGAACCACGTATCTCTCCCGCTTGCCAAGATGAGGAATCAATTTTTTAATATTTCCCTCACTGTTAGGAGGCGCCATTGTTTCTGCAAGAAACGGGAGGTCGTTGTGAAGCGGATGAAGATGTTCTGGATATTCCAGATCCACTTCTAATATATATCCAAAGTCGGAATCATCAGGGATGTCTTGAACTTGAATCTCTTCCGGCTGTTCCACCCATTCAAAGCCTCCATAAGGTAAAAACCTACTCTGTGCATCACCATATAAATTGTTTGCATCGTAATACATGATGAATACTGACTCTTGCGTTGGATCATAGGTTTGCATGTATTTATTATTGGCCTTGCAATACCGTAGGGAAGCCTGGCAGATACCTCCTCTTATGCCACGTTCGACCATTAGAATCATTTCATAATCAAGCAGAAGTTCCAATTTAATGCCTGTTAACCTCAACATAGCATCCCACGCCATACCGGGAGCAGTGAAATAATGCGCAGGATCGATTTTATGAGTACTCATTGTCACACGTCTAAAGTTTTCAAAGACATCAGCCAGCAACAAAACATCAGTCTTTAAATAGATATCACTATATTCTCCCAACGTTGTACAATGAAACTCGTTCCACACCTTCACTGCATGGTTATAATCCTCTTCGCCAATATGGCTGTCCGTCAAGGCGTTGTAGAATGCAACCTTAGGTGGTAAATTTTCTTCATCCAATTTCTGCCAGGAACTCACATAGTCGTACGGGAAAACGCCTTTTCTTAATACAAGGGGCAGCTGCGTTTCAGTGAAATATTTCGCAGTTTCCATGAAAGAAGATTTTGGTAAGTAATTAACTAATTGAGCCAGACTCTCTGCCATGAATCTGAATGAATCCAAGAAGCGAAATTGAATACCATTAATGTACTTTGCAAATGAAATAAACTTCTCTTCAGTATGAGGTATTACATTAACTCTGCCTGGAAGTTTCCCCAATTCTTTAATAATAAAATGCGAATCGTACCCGCTGAGATTGTGAATGAATACTGGAACATAAGTTGGTTGCCGGCATCGCAAATTACAATTATTACATGCAGCGCCCCTATATTTGCCTGAAATATGACAATGATCCCGCACCTTATGGTTGGCTTCGCTGAATGTATGATTGCAGAGATAACAGGTATCAGCTGCCTTCCATTCTCTTTCTTCTAACTCACTAATCACTATGTCCACATTTTTGTTTAACATCTTGCCAATGACTGTTGATAAATCGCTTAGATGACGTAAGAATTTTTCGGCTGCATTCTCTCCCCTATATAGAAATGGTTCTTTAAGCGTCCAAAGATGTTCTATTTCATCGGTGGGTTTTACATAGGCGCAGAAAGAAAACGGTTCATGTTCCTGATAGTTCGTTGTAGATGATCGGGCTGGGGAAGGCGCACATGAATGTATAGGTTTTAAAAGGCACTCGAAATCGGCGTAAATCACAAAATTTGCTTTTAGCTGACGTTCAACGTTTTTAAATTCTATAAAAGGTTCTTCAGTTGGGAGTTTAACAGCTGCTGGAATGTTATCGCCACAATATATCCTGTGTTCTTGTAGTTTATCCTCTGCTGATTTTCCATAACGCCCATCAAAGTGTGTAAAACAGCGTTTACACAACTGTATTGCATGCGCATAGTTTGTTTTTTGCCCGGAAACCAACCTATTGAAATGTTTAATAAAAACATAATGTTGTTTTTCTCCATCTTGCATGAGTAAAAGGTCGCGATGGTCTTGCAGTTCTTCTTTAACAACCTTCAGCGGGTAAACACTATTATCACCATCCAACCCGAAAACATTTATTGATATATTGTTTACTTTTTCGAACTTTTTGATCTGGTGAAGAGGCGTGGGGAATGAAACGCACTCAAAATTATAAGGATGGACCAGCGTTTTATATTTACTAACACGTTGAGGTTTTTATCCACAAATTTTGCTAATACAGCATATTTAAAACACTCCTCGTCGTAATTCTCCGGATTTATACAAGCCTTCTTAGCAGCGATAGATTTAGGAAGTTTGATATATGTCGACCCTCCTAGCGGCTTGTACATATTTATCCGCAACCTTGCTCCATCTATCCCAACCAGCTTCCATCCACTCTTCTCTAACTGTGCCTCTTCCATTTCGTTCACTAATTTCTTGAATATATGTTCGAGAAACTCATCGATGTCTGTGTCCATATAAACGGCCTTATTCCGAGTTTTAAATGATCTATCAGTTTGTTCCCCGAGTGTATTCTCAAACAGGCATTCCACCACTATATTAATTTTTAGCGTGCGTTTCTCTTCTAATTGATGTTTAATGAGCTCATATAGGCGCCTTTTAATCGACTGCAGAAACGTAGATAGATCTTCAAATTCCGCTGATTGCAGAAAATATGACTTTATTCTCCCCCGACATGCCGATTCATATTCTTCAGATGCCTGTTTTAACAATTCCGCTTTAGTTGGTTCCACACAGGCCTTCTCAGCGTCTGAATCATCATCATAACGCGCTTTCTTTACAGGAGGCTGGTCAGTACAGACTATTTCATGTCGCTCGCCGTTATATCTATTCAAAAAAGTCCGTTTACAGCCCTTACAGACATACATCTGGTTCGCATTGCAGTATCTCTGGTGACGATAGAGATTATTCTTCAAAGTGAATGTTTTTCCGCATTTCTCACAGCTAAATGTTGCCATCTTGAACGATGTTGACGTGTAGAAAGTCACACGAAGACTGAATGACATAACATCATGCATTGTATATATACCTTCGGGGACCGACTTTGCACATGCGCATAACTTTCCCAAAATGTAACACAATCTAAAGTAATAAAGTACAAAACAACAAATGTGACACAATCTAGAGTAATAAAGTACAAAACAATTTTTGCGCATGCGCATAGCATTTCTCAATTCTAGAGTAAATTGGTATATTAATAAAAATAATTTTTTTTGGAAGCGGTTTAGATTCTTTTTTGAAACCCCCAAATTTGGCGAATACAAATTTAAAACTTGTTTTATTTCCTTAAGAATAAAAATCATTTAAAAAACTTGTTTTATTTCCTTAAGAATATCATAATAAAAATAGTTCACTCATTTCATTTATTTATTGTGATGAAGAACCCTCTGTAATCTATAAAACAGATTTAAAAAATAAATATAAATACAAGTGGAAGTGTTTTCTACTTCAAACACGCATGACCAACTCCATGCCGGCCTGGTCATACTCTGAATATAAACTCTCGCAGAAGGTTGGAGGGGGGAGGGCAAATGAGGCAATCCCCACTTTACATCATTAATATTCCCCCTACTGCCAATAGAAAGAACGCAGCGAATTTTAGGTGAACAATAGGGCATATATGTAAGCAGTTTTTCTCTTCCAAAAATATTTTTTAAGAAAATGCACTTAGTATTCCAAATTAATGAAATTCATCGGTGTTTTTATGGAAAAATCATAAAAACTAAAAACTGTTCAGTAAAACACAGTTCCGGCTTACTAATTTTTCTTGAAACTCGGAATTTTGGCAATCCATTAATCTAGGCAATTAATTTTTGTCTAGATGGTAGAATTGTATAATTACATATGGTAGCATTTTAGAGGTAAATAAAACCCTACCCCATACCTCAAGGCCCGCTTAAAATGAGGTTATCTGGAGAAATGTTTCAAGTAAAAGTTGTAGCTACTTATACGCATAGTTCACATACTTAGTATAAAGAAAATCGTTGGAGCCGTTTTTAGAAAAATAGTAGAACATTGAAAAAAAAAAACACTTCCGGTCATTTGATTTTCTTCAAACTCAGAATTTCAACAGCATATTTAATTCTACCTAATATTATTTAGATGATAGAATTGTGTAATAAACAGAAATAGCACTTTAGGAGTCAACCTAACCCCTACCTCTGCCTCAAAGGTGGCTTAAATGCATTTTCCCAGAGAAATATTTCAAATAAAAATTGTAGATCCTTGTATGTGTAGT
>JAAEAF010000399.1:0-19794 GCA_011037195.1 Triatoma infestans
GTGCATAAAATTACTAATGTTAGTTATAAATTTACTAAAGACTACTAGTAGTTGCTGGCCTGGCTACATTATCTAAAACGTGGATTATCCATAAAAGCAGTAAGTAACTAGTAAAGTTTCAAACTAATCCACTAATCCACCTAGGGAATTCTCTCTGTTAACCATAGTAAAAGCGCTCTATACATCAGATAAATAAAGAGAGATAATCTCTCTTTCTTTAAAATAATAAAGGGTATCTTATTTACATAATATTTGGCTGATTGCAAAAGTTAATGCAAAAAAAAAAAAAACAAACAAACTTTAAAATATATTTTAATTTACTTTAATTAAAAGTCTATTTTTGACTTTTAAATTATTGAGAAACTTTTCATGGTTTCTATCGCTTTATACTTTTATTTCTTAAAAAATATTTCTCATTTTATTGCACTAATTGTTGAGTTTCCTAGAGAACAAAAAATGTCAATATCGATATTGTAAATTTTATCAACACGATAATTTCTAAGTTTTTAAATAAAGACTTTTTTAATAAAGACCGCATTTATCTAATCTATCCATTAAGTTATATCATTCAGTAGTGAAAGATATTTTTAAAAATAATTTATTTGCCATACAAGCAATGACTAAACATGCTAAACCTCCTTTACCGACTTCTTGGAAGACGATCTAAAGTACCAACGGAACTCAAAAGACTAATAATATACGATACCAATCTTAAACCAACTTACGGACTAGATCTGTAGGGTTTAGCCAAACCGACAAACATACAGACCATTGTAATATTCATGTGTTGCTAAGGCAAATTAAATTAAATGGTTTTATCTTTCCAACAATTCATGAACTAATTAAATTGAATTGAAAACAATAAACATTGTAAAAACTATAATATATCCCCGTAGGGGGAAGTGGATTAGCCACTTCTTCAGGGATCTAGGCGTCCCTGCGGGTTTCCCAGCCTAACCACACTACATTTACACTCATACTGACACCCTTGACAATATACACTACACATAGGACCTGCAGAGGTAGTTGATGTGTGCAGCTACTTGGGTACAGCGCACCCACAGGTAAACTCGAGCTCCCCACCACACACACCCACTTACACCTGAACATTCAACACCTTACAGACGACTACACACACTGCACGAACAAGTACACGCACTCGTTGAGAGCTCGGAGTATAAATACCTCTCCCTCGTGCTTGCCGGCACGAGGCTTTGGGGCTAGGGTGGAAAAGGGGATCCTGGGCGTTGAGGGAGACGACGACCTGCGGGCGTCCGATCCCAACACACGTCTTTGGCCTTGGCTTCACCCGAGAGCCCTACCCGGAGGATAGCCCGACTCCGGGAAGGCTAGGGAATTCCGCCTCAGGTGGGTTCCTAGGGTTAGGAAGGGGGCCGCGGGGGCACGGGTCGGTACCTCGGTGCCGGAACGCTGCCTTCCGTGGCACCGGACTATGTCGTGGTGCGATGATCTACCCGGAAAGTAACCGGGTCCAATTGAGCGTCCGTGGAGGCAGGACCACGTGCCACGATGAACCCTTTAATACCCTAACATGGATATTAAAACTAATCTTTCCGAGCACTGCCCGTGCTCTACCAACCCAGACACTCAATCCCAAACAATTCCTAATACCGTACAATCCCTCCAACTTTCCCAATCACCACTCCCTACATCCCTCACTCCTTCTCAAATCCCCGCACTATCTACAGCAGTCACCCAGGCAAAGGACCAATGCATGGACAAGGATAACACTAATTCGGACACTGTTACTGCACCCAAGGGATACACAGTAACACTAGAACCTTTCGCTCCACTCTCTCCACCCCGGAAGAAAGTCAGGAGCAACAGTAATAGAGGCGTTGATAAGAGCAATAAATTGTTCATCAATTTGGAAGAAGACAACTGGGCGCGATACTTCCTCATTAGGAAAAGAGAAGGTAACTTTTCTACCAGCTGCTCCTTCAAACTGAATAAAGATATAAGAACCATTATAGGAAAAGCAAAGAGCATTAAGAAATTATCAGATGGTTCCATATGCATAGAGGCTGAAACACGCGCACAAGGGGAATTGATAAAATCTATTAAAGTACTTGACGGGATAGAAGTTGAAGTAAGTCTACATGGACGACTCAACACCTCTCAGGGAGTCATCACATGTAGAGATTTTCTAAATAGTACCGTAGAAGTTATTAAAGAAGGCCTAATCGACCAAGGAGTTATTGAGGTAAGGAGGATCAAGAGGAGGCAAGGAGAACGTTTGATAGACACAGCCTCCCTTGTTCTTACTTTTGACAAACCGAGACCTCCTACATCAATAGAAGCTGCCTTTTATAACCTCAAAGTGCGTCCATACATCCCATCACCTATGCGTTGTTTCAACTGTCAAAAATATGGACACACTTCACAGAGAAAAATATGGACAAAGCTTCAGAACCAGTTTGTCTGTGTGGGCAAAAACCCCACGAAGGAGACTACCCCACCGATCAAATGCCCTAATTGTGGAGGAGACCATATGGCTAAAGCAGCTGTATGTCCAATTTTAATTAAGGAAAAGGAGATTCAAAAGATAAAAACTCTGCAACAGCTGCCTTATAATGAGGCTAGAGCAATAGTAGACTCGAAGTCCTTTGCTGTACCACAGATCTCCTTCGCAGAAAAAACGAAGACAAAAGGTTTTACTTTTACAGCAGGGCAAGATAAACTTGACACAGGAAACGCCAAACAAACCACCCTTCCAACATTAAGAGAACAAATGATCACAGTTGGAGAAATCCGCCCTATCAAAACACAAGGGCTATCCGCCCCTCTTGGGGTTCAGGTAGCAGGAAAGCTACCGAATGTCACACCCTCAACATCCATGGAGGGTGTGAGTAAGATGGAGCAATCTCCATTCATACAACCGGGGAACCCCTGGGTGACGGTTGGTACGTCACGCAGATCCCCAAGACGGTCAAAAAGAAAAACAGGAGATAACCTAATTCCCAATCTCCAGATCCGTCGGTCACCACGCCCTAAAACGGCGGCGCTAGTGGCAGACATCTCTGAGTCGGAAGGAGATCCCCCTTCTGACTGTCCCAGACCACAAAGAACTAGAGGCAGGCCTAAAGGAAAGGTCATGGATAATAGAACAGATTAATGTACAAAGCAATATATAAAACGTAAAATATGTGTATGTATTCACTCCATACCTTGACAATTTGTACATACTTGCATGTAATAGATCTGTATATATGTAAATATATATTAATATTAAAGTTCTCGTCTTTCATGTACATATATTTAAATAGAATTGTACATAGTTGCCTACTTGTTGATAGATGTGTTGGTGTATATTTATATGTAATATTTGTCTACCCTATTTGTTATTATCAGGGCATTATCAATAGAACTGTTGTTGGAAAAGATGATCATGATATATTACCATGAGTGAATGCATCATTCAGTGGAATATGCGTGGCTTCGTGAGTCATCTAGAAGGTCTGAGAAGAATTATAGCAGCACATAGTCCTGTAGGTATATGCCTGCAAGAAACAAAGTTACGCCCGGAGAACCCTCCAAGGATTCCCGGATATCACACCTTCAGCAAAGAGGTACAACCAGCACTTGGAGGAAGGGCGCACGGTGGTGTGGCCGTCTGCATACGCGAGAACCTTCATTGCAGAAGAATAATAATTAACACTAATTTACAGGTTGTTGCAGTGCGCATAGAAAATTACAAGTAACAGTGGCAAGTATCTACTTACCAGATTTTTCTTGGAGGAAAAGTGATCTGGAGCATCTGCTCGCCCAACTCCCTGCACCGTTGATATTGATGGGGGATTTCAATTCCCACAATCCGTTGTGGGGGTCAGCAACTACTGATGCACGGGGCAGAGCCCTTGAAGAAGTAATTGACAATACCAACCTCATTATCCTCAATAATGGTATGGCTACACATTTAAATGAGTACTCAGGAACATTTAGTGCAATAGACTTATGTGTAGTGTCGCCATCTCTTGCTGCTAATCTGGAATGGAGCACTATAGAAGAATTGTATCATAGTGATCATTATCCAATTTTAGTAAAAACTTCTATTGCTAGATCATCTTATAGAACTCCGGTAAAATACGACACAAAGAGAGCCAATTGGCATGCCTTCTCTAGTAGACTACTACCTCCTCCCTTCACAGGTAGTGTTGAAACTGATACAAAGAATTTTACAGAAGCTATAGTGTATGCTGCCGAAGGTGTCGTGCCAAGAATCGGAGGCTGCATCCCCAGACCTCCCGTCCCTTGGTGGACTCCTGAGTGCAAAAGAGTCAATGCAGCAAAAAAACAGGCCTTTAACCGATTTAAAAGGTACCCTACCGATGAAAACTTAATTAATTTTAAAAGGCTTAGAGCTAGAGAGAAACATATTATAAGAACCGCAAAGAAGACCACACTTGCTTCCTACATAAATACACTTAAAACGTCGTCGACGCTTAAGGAAGTCTGGAACAAAATAAAAGCGCTCAAAATAAATGATATCATAGTGACTGAAACAGAAGAAGTTGCTCGACATCTTGCCAAATATTTTGCTGAAGTGTCTAGTTCAGAAGCTTATAATAGTGAATTTCTGAGAAAGAAAAAAGCAACTGAACAGCAGCCTCTCAATTTTGATGCCATCAATGAAGAAGCTTATAATGCCCCGCTAACAATGAATGAGTTAGAAAATGCCCTAAAGAGGACTGGAGACTCTGCCCCAGGCAAAGATGGTATCCCATATGGAATGATCAAGCACCTAAATAATGCTGGAAACGAGTTTCTACTTCGACATTATAATCATATATGGGAGACTGGCCAATATCCGGATGATTGGCGTGAGGCAGTTGTAATTCCGATCGCAAAAGAAGGTAAAGATCCAAGCTGTCCCTCGAGTTATAGACCGATCTCTTTAACAAATTGTTTGAGTAAGATCCTTGAGTCTATTGTAAATCAAAGGCTGGTGCATTGCTTAGAAACAAGAGGACTTTACAGCAAATACCAGGCTGGTTTTCGTAAACATTACTCCACACTTGACCAATTGGGCTCCCTTGAAACATATGTACAAACAGCATTCATGCACCGAGAACATGTTTTGGCCGTTTTTTTCGACCTAGAGAAAGCCTTCGACACTACTTGGAGGTACGCAATACTGCAAAAGTGCTATGACTGGGGACTCAGAGGAAACATGCCAAGATTTATTCGCAGTTTTTTAGAGAGACGTAAATTCAGAGTAAGGTTGGGATCCCTCCTGTCCGACCTTCACTATTTTGAAAATGGAATACCGCAAGGGTCAGTACTTAGTACGACACTGTTTACAATTGCAGTCAATTGCCTGGCAGAAGTAATACCTGAACCTCTACAGATATCACTATATGTAGATGACCTTGCTATATACCTGTCAGGGAAAGATCAAGTCGAAGTCGGAGCAACCGTTCAAAATGCTATAAATAGAGTAGCTGCTAAGGCTAATCAGTACGGTTTCAGATTTTCTAGAACTAAGACTGTCTGCTTGCATTTTTGTAAGTTAAGGCACGAACACAGCCCTCCAACCTTGTACTTAGAAGGCACACCACTTATGTACAAAGAAAAGGTCCGATACCTAGGCCTGATCTTCGATGAACGACTAACGTGGCAGGAGCACTTACGTACAACATATATTAAAGCCAAGAGAACCCTGGACCTACTGAAATTTCTTGGAAATTATAAATGGGGTATGGAACAAAATATTCTTAAAAAAATATTTATAACAATGACGCGCTCAAAATTAGAATATGGTGCTCCTATTTACAACTCTGCCCGTAAGTCGCACCTGAAAATCATAGATAAAGTATATAATGAAGGACTCAGATTAATCACTGGTGCATTCCGAACAAGCCCATTAAAAAGTTTGTACGTAGAATCAGGAATACTACCACCTAATTTAAGACGGGAGCAATTAACGCTTACCTATGCTACCGGCATATGGGGAAAACCTAATCACCCAATGTTCGCTACTATGTTCGAAGGCACTAATCTCGATGATTTTCGTAAGCAACGAACGCGAACAAGGCCCCTAGGAGTCAGGACCCAAGAATTTTTAGAAGCAGAGGGAATACAACTCGGACCGGTAGAGGGATGGGATATTGCCTCCATCCCCCCTTGGCGAATAACCCCTGCATGCATTCGTTTGGATTTAGCGGCTCATAAAAAGGAGGAAACCCTTCCTACCATCTATAGGCAGAAATTATTGAATATCTTGAACAACCATGAAGAATACCGACCCATATTCACAGATGGATCGAAGATAGTTGGAGGAGTGGGGAGCGCCTTGTACACAGATGGAATTACCCTGATGTGGACACTTCCTCACTATGCAACTGTATATACCGCGGAACTATATGCTATCTGCGAGGCCCTGCGGTTATCATTAAACGAAAACTATAGAAAAGTAATGCTACTAACAGATTCTTTAAGCGCACTTACAGCTCTCCAGGATGTTTTCTCTTCAGATCCACTGGTAAGAAAAGCCTACAATCTGCTGACTGAATTGAATGCATGTGGCCAAAGAGTCATATTCACATGGGTACCGGGACATATTGGGATATCTGGCAATGAACGAGCAGACGACGCGGCCAAACGAGCCGCTTCCAGTGACTTAGAAGAAGGTATCCGTGTGCGACCTACTGATGTGCAAATGCATATGAAACGAATAATATTAAGAAAATGGCAAGACCAATGGAACCGCACAAATGAGAAATTACAAGAAATAAAACCAAGCGTACAAAAACCTATAATGGAGAATCTTCCACGACGCGAGACAGTAATACTAACAAGACTACGAATTGGACAGACACGGGCGAATTGGATTAACAGGTGAAAGAAAACGAAGTGCCCAATGTGCCGAGAAAGATTAACAGTGGCACATATACTGGAAGGTTGTCAAGCTCTGCGAGAACATAGAGAGCGAGCAGGCTTGACAGATAACTTACGTTTAATATTAAAAGAGGGTTCTCCGTTTATAGGAGGGCTATTTTCTTATTTGAAGAATGTTAATCTGTATCATAGAATTTAAGTTCAGATAGGTTAGGATTTTTAGTAAAAGGGGAGAGGAATATCAAGTACTCCCCCCCTTCCGAGTGAATAATGTATGAATGTATTTATTAGCAAGAGAGTGAGAGTGAATGTATTTAGGCTAAGTGTGAACGTGAAATGTGTGTATTTATTGGCGTGTTTGTATTTATTAGCGAGAATGTTTGAATGATTGCTTAGGTTAGAATTTTAACAGGGGGTGAAGGAAAGTTTGTTAAAAGTACTTCACTCCCAAATTTATATTTTAGTTTCTTTGGAAATTATTGCTGAAATTTGTATACCCGCTCTATTTCAATTTGTTGCGGTCTGTGAAATATATTCTCGGTTTTTCGGGTTACTGAGGGTGGCTCTCTTATAGACAGTATTGGTGTAATTAGAATTGGTGTAAAAAAAAAAAAAATAAATAAATAATAATAATAATAAAGTGTTATAGGGGATGGTGGAACCTCACCCCATCCCATCCCATATAAGAAAGGAAAAGGAAAAGATGGCACAAATATACCACCGTCGTTTTCCTCACCCATCGACTGGTTTCGATGGTATTGTGTTGGAGGATGATGGTTGAATTAACAACTGGACTCCTCACAACTTCCCTTGGAAGTTCTGATGGACGTTGCAGACACCTCTAGTGCCATCCCAGATTATGAAGAAAAATCATAGATATGGCGCTAATGGCCTGCGATGTCGATGCGCCAAAAAAAAAAAAAACTATAATATAATAATCAATATTGACTAAGAAAAGTGGGAAAAAAAAAATCTGGCGTGAAACACTCACACAAGTTTCTCATACTCCAGTTTCAAAATTGTAATTGACCAATTTTATTCGTTGGAGTTCGTCGAAAAGTGAAAAAAAAAGTTCAGTAAAAGCGCACTTCCGGTTTACTAACTTTCTTGAAACTCGGAATTTTGGCCATCTATTTAATTCAAATTAAATAAAAATTATAGTTCTTTAAATGAATGT
This sequence comes from Triatoma infestans, assembly GCA_011037195.1. Classification (NCBI taxonomy): domain Eukaryota; kingdom Metazoa; phylum Arthropoda; class Insecta; order Hemiptera; family Reduviidae; genus Triatoma; species Triatoma infestans. The sequence goes on from JAAEAF010000399.1 coordinate 8,036, forward strand.
GTGTGTAGTTTACCATTACTGGTTTTTAAGAAAATAACGTTAGAGCCGTTTTCGAGAAAATAACAGGGAAAACTGAAAAATACATTTCCGTTAAATGCACTTCCGGTCATCCGATTTTTTTCAAACTTGGAATTTCAACAACACATTCAATTCTAATTAATATTATTTAGCTGAAAGAATTATATAGTAAAGTGAAATAGCACTTTTAGAGGAAAACTAATCCCTCCCCTCCCCCAAAAGTACCTTTAAATAAATTTTTCCAGAGAAATGTTTTAAATAAAAGTTGTAGCTCTTTGTATGTGTAGTTGATATAAACAAGTTTGAAGACAAATCGTTGGAACCATTTTTAAGAAAATTGCAAGAAAGTAAAAAAAAAAAAAAAACCATCAAGTTATGTGGTACTTCCGGTTAAGAAATTTTGACTGTTGATCTATCGTCTATTTCCATGGTGATACTAAATGGAATATCAAGTTTGAATTTTCTACGACTTTTCGTTTTTGAGCTATGCTGTTCACATAAAAACACACACAACACACTCAGAGGACCTCAAAACGGATATTTCCGGTGAAAATTCAATATCGAAAATTTGACACGATTACAGTACTTCCTCTTTACTAGGAGGAGGTAAGAGAAAGTAAAAATCGTGTGAATCACTGACATGACTTTCTCTTACTCAAATTAATACAATTTAATAAAAATAGATTTTCTTTAAAATTGTAATGTTACAATGTTTAGTTGGGCTGGCCATAAAAAAGGGTGGTCGGAATTATATTTATAAACCTGAGCGGATGTGTGGGCGCGACCTCTATCTTAACCAACATTGCTTCTAGCGGCATTTTAAATTTAACCTAATTGAGAGACTTTGCCTCCACCCCACTAATAATCATCTAATAATCATCAAAAATAAAGAGAAAGAAAAATATCATTAATTTAAACAAAAACAAGTTTTAATCAAAATAATTTACAACAAACTCATAATCTAACTGCGGATGTTTGTTTTGATAGTTTACTAGAGTTGCAAACAACGGATAAATCTAGTAGGTTACAAAGATTTACATAAATCCATGTAAGCTGTACTATGCTGGCGGGCTATAACAGTATGTCCGATTGTTGGACTAAATCCTAGTATACATTTCTCACTGGTTTATAGATACAAACACAACTATCTGGAGGAAATAACCAAGTATTATAGTAACATTCTACTCTATTTTATATGGAACTACAAACAACTAGTGGGATGCGGCTGGGCTTTATATTATAGACTTGGTCTTGCTAAAGTTGTCCCAATAGCTTTCGTATACAGGTGTGCTATTTAATTACATACTTTGGATTTTATATTGCATAGTAGGAAACTTATTCAGTTTGTTTACAATTACGTATATTTGAGTTTAGGTAATGGGAAATTGTGTATTACACTTCTTAATGGATTAGGATGGAGTTTTGCCTGCTTCTGTCCGAGTATGAGAATAAAATAAAAGAAGAAGAAAGAAAACAGATTCATTCCTAAGACAATTCTTATTGAGGAGACTACTAGATACGTATATCATACATTATAAAACTCTATTTCAAAAAATTGAATATATATTACAATATTTTTCCTTTAATAGGATTAATAGAAATTAAAAAAAAATATAAATCCATAAATTCAATCTTTTCAGCATAATCAATCTTAACATTTAATAAAAAGTCGCAAAGGAAAGAAAAATATAGTGACATGAAAATATTCTATTTAGGTTATGAGAAGATCTCATTCTATTTTTATTTAAATTTAATCCCTGACTTGGGATTACCCTATTTTTCATTCCATTTAAATTACATTCGTATACATCGATATTTCGTAAAAACTTGAATTATTATGCTATAATAAGTTTGGAGTTTAAGAAGGTCAAATGTCAACATATCAGCACGGTTAGCATCTAATTTTGCCTTCCCCCCCCCAAAGGGGGTTGTTAAAGGTTTTGTAGTGGAAGAAAGAAATGAAAGAAAATGATAGTTTCGAAAAATAGTTTAGAATATTTTATAGTTTGAAAAATAGAATTTTGTTAATATTGTAAATGTATCTTAGTGACAAAGGCACAATAATCCGTTAAATTAATACAATGCCACTTCGCCAACTGTTTTGTAAGAGAAGGCATACTTTCAGACAGTCTGCATTCTACTTTCAAAGCCAGAACACTTGCTTCAGGAATCGCTTTCTTAAGCTCAGTGCCAGTGATAGAGATTTGCCTTTATTCTAGATAAACATCTGATTTATTAAGATATAGTTGTGAATATTGTAAACCATTTAAATTCACTCAGAGAATATATTTATTTCAATGGTGCTCTCTTGATTATTACTAATACTTCTCTCTTAAACATATACGAGGTGTGTAAATTAAGTAATGAGACTGATTTTCTAGTGTTCGATCTGGCAACACTGGAGACGCGGCGCATCAGTGGTAGGGCAAGTAAACATCTGATACACGTGCAAATATGAAAATGCTAGAGTTGTTGCACTGTCCGTAGTGACTTTTTTTGTGAGCAAGGTTTTTTCAGTGCGTTTTAAAAATGAGTGACATCAATTACGAGCAACGTTGTGCTATCAGGTTTTGCTTCAGACTTGGGCACAGTGCAACGAAAACGTTTGAAAAACTGTGCCAGGCCTATGGAGACAATGTTTTGTCGAGAGCACAGGTTTTTAGGTGGTTTAAGTCGTTTGCAGAAGGAAGGGAATCAATTGAAGACGAGCCTCGCAGCGGAAGGCCTTCATCTTATCTTCGCGAGCGGAAGGACTTTACCTGTTGAACTTCTTGATGTAGACTTGAATGATGATCTTCAGAACCGACGAAAATGTTGGCAGAATCCGCGATCTCGTGCGTTCAGATCGTCGTTTGACAGTCCGAATGATCGGCGAAGAGTTGAATTTGACTCACACAACCGTTCATCAAATTTTGACTAATGAATTGGGGATGAGAAAAATTTGTGCAAAAATGGTTCCGAAAAATCTTTCACAAGAGCAAAAAGACATCAGAAAGGAAAGAAGCCTTGACTTTTTGGAAGCAATTGAAAACGATCCCAATTTTTTGGAACGTATTATTACAGGAGACGAGTCTTGGGTGTTTGAGTATGACCCATAAACTAAGCGTCAGAGCATGCAGCGGCACACTTCAACCTCTCCAAGGCCAAAAAAAGCAAGAATGAGCAAGTCAAAAATCAAATTCATGCTGATTTGCTTTTTTGATAGCCAAGGAATCGTTCACAAAGAATTTGTGCCTCAATGCCAAATGGTAAACCAACATTTTTACCGAGAAGTTCCTTGAGAGACTTCGAAAAAGAGTCATGCGTGTGAGACCAAACATCAAAAACAAGTGGGTGTTGCATCACGACAATGCTCCGTGTCACACCGCGATTTCTATTAATGATTATTTGGCCAGTAATAACATTCCTGTGGCTCCTCAGCCTCCTTATTCACCCGACTTGAGTCCATGTTACTTTTTTTTGTTCCCCAAATTGAAAAATCACCTCAAGGGACGTCATTTTGGAACATTGGAGAATATTCAAACAGCGTAACCGACAACTGAAGTCTATTCCAGTACCCGAGTTCCAGCACTGCTATGACGAATGGAAGAATCGTCTTCAGCGTTGTGTGGCTTCCCAAGGTAGTTACTTTGAAGGGGACAATGTTGAATTGTAATTTTATTTGAATAAAAAAAAGATAAAAAATCAGTCTCATTACTTAATTTACACACCTCGTATATACTTACAAACCCTTTTACTAAACCGCTCGTGCTACACAAGCTACCAGCACTCAAACACACAACATCACCAATTACATTTCCGTTTCTTTTGATAGGCATTAATTAGTTATAGAAGTTAAGAAAAAAAAGAAGTTATGATTTACCCTTGTTCATAATTCTATAAACTCATTCAATTTCAATAGTTTTGTTAATAAAATCCTAATGAATACTAGAAATAATTGCATTGGAGTTTTTGTGAAGTTGAATAGAGAAAATGATACCTATAAGAGGAAAGTATACTGTAAGAGGAAAGTATAAGATAAAAATTATATAAGGAAAATACACTGACTGAATACTATGCATTATTATGTACAATGTACTGCTAGGACTTTACCTGTTGAACTTCTTGATGTAGACTTGAATGATGATCTTCAGAATAATGCGCATTTAAATACGCTTTCTAAACTTTCCTACTGCTCCTTAACTTCTCTTTCCAGTATCCGTGCGGTAGGCGTTAGTTACTATTATGATTATTATTATTATTCAAAAATGGGAGGATCAAACCCTGCGCTAACCAAACCTCTGTGGGCCTATATAGCTACCCCAAAAAGAATAACACCTACCGATTCTAGAACAAAAGTTCGATCCCAGGTTTTTACCCACTTAAGTTCTACCGTAGTCCAAACAAATCGGAACGTACCTTAGAAGAGCGTAAGCTTTTCCACAGATAGAATGCTCCTGAATCTATTTTCCTCACAACCCAAAACAATCCGTCATGAGATGTGCGGGTGTTACTTCCTCTGTTTGAATGAAGTTTTAATGCTACAGTTTGGCAGTATTATAATGATGTAAACTTACTCGATATAATTGTGGACAAGATTATATAACAAGTTTTGTTCATTAAAGTTTGTTAAAATTAATTAATTAAACAAAAAAAAAATTATCATGATAAATCTTTACCATAGGTATATCGCTGTTAAAAAACTTAAGCTACAAAGACAGACTAAACATTTGTCGTATCTTTAAATGATTGTCAAGATTTTCTGTGAATTTAAAGTATTTGTTTGTATTTCACAATTTTACAGTGTAATAATTTAAATTAATAGTATCATTAAAATATTCTAATTAACTTCACTGTTTAATTAACTTAGTATTAAAACTTTCATAAATCTAAAATTATCAAAATAATTTAAGCATAAAGCCATTTTATAAAGTTTTGCTATATAATAATTAAACTTTATGATAATATTTGAATATATAGAAATGATAAAAATAAAAAACTTCGTCAATAAACGTTGAAAATTTCATTAAAACTTTCTTAAACCAAACTTCAATAAGCTGATTGGAGAATTGTAATTTTCTTAGAAAATGGGCCTTTACTGTCTCTTTTTCCATCCAATTTAACGATATTATCCGTTAACTTTGCCAGATTTAACAATTCATTTCTGTATTAATAAACTTTATTTTTCCTTTTACTTACTTTTAAATATACATAAACATATAATATTATTAAAATTGTCTTTTTAATTAAAAAATATTGAATACAAAAAATTTTTTTACTTTTTATGTGTTAATGTAAGATTGACAAAAAACTTTTATAGCTTCTATATTTTATACCAGTGATAGACTTATTATATTATCCTGTAGCAAGGTTCCATCTATTTTTTACTTTTTTTATTAGTTATTAAATGTTATTGTATTTGTAATATAGTGTGTGTTGTGTATAAAAGATATGATCAGTTATAAAAAACGAAATGACAGAAATTTGATTATTACGTCATTATTGTGTAACAATATCTTATAGCTCATTCATGGAATACGAGTGAATTGTAATAAAAAAACAAAATACAAAAATCTTTTAGCTAAATGAAGTTTCTTTCAGTATTATAAAAAGAATGCTATAAATATTTTCATTTAGGTTGTGTGATAAAAAATTTATTTCGTTATCATTTAAGACAAATTGCTAGCTGAATTGACTATATAATAGACTATATCAAAACAAGTTGAGTCCCAACAATAGAGGGTTGTACAATATTTGGAACTAACAGTTGGTGGTAGCAGTAGGGCCTAGCAGACTACCCAGTGATTGGGATAACGATTTGTATGTACATTCTCATAATCACTAAGCTACACTCGCTTGCTAAGACCATAATTGCTGTTCGAAAGGAACAATCTTCTTTAAGCACCGAAATGAATACTGTTAAAAGTGAATTTAAAAAATTATGTACAAATTATAAAGAAGGATTTAAAAGTATGTAAGATAGTAAAATTGATAGTTATTCTAGTTGGTTGTGCAGAGCTGGAAAGCATATTTTCCGTGATAGCCCACTTCTTTTCATGGTCATCGACCGCTTTCGAGCGTTCGCCCATCATCAGGAAGGAAGTTTTGTCAAAACAGTGTGACAACACTGACTTGCACAGAGCAAATTTAGTCTAAATATATGTTAATGAAATGCTTTTTCCTCTTACATATAAATTATCTACTCTATTGAGGGATCCCGTCAAAAGGCTTTGTTATTAATTCAAGAAACAGAAATTAATCTAAACAGAACTACAAATTTTCGAAAGGCTTTTCTCTAATATAAAAATATTTGTTGACTGCTGATGAATAAATTATGTTATGAAGAAATTTTGGTGAGGATCGATCAAAAAAGAAACATTCAATAATGTCAACATTTCGACAGAGTTTCCTGTCTTTATCAAGGCTTTAATCGAAACAAACAACACAATGAGGAACCACAATGCATTAATAATACTGTAAAATGCAGAATAATAATAACAAAAACAAAAAACCAAAAAAATGTTGAAACAATAATGTTGAACTTACATATAGATAGTCGTGAAGATGTGGAGAAAGAATTTTTAAACATACACATTTGTTACATCGCAGAAACATAGAAAAAGAAAATTAAAAGTTATTAGTTACTGGGCTCAAATCATCTACAGAAATGAAAGTGGGTTGAATAGGCAAGTGAAAGGGATTTGTGGAAATTTTTAGGGGTGGGATAGGTGAAAGGGAATTTTAGAAGGTCATGTTTTGAAAAAACCGTTATACAATGCGGATAAATTATTAGTGTCATTATGAAAATTAATAGAAATTTTTTTTTTTTTATATATATCATTTCTAATATATATCTTTTTCTTCTGTCAATTCCTTTTGCTAATATTTTTGTTTTAGAAAACTCAAATTTATGATTTTTTTTCCCCCTAAAATGTTTCGTCGTCGCAGTAATGTCGTCAATGTCTTTTTTCTTGCTGCAGTCGTATTCATTTTGGTAAATTCTGTTTTTTAAGTATTGTGTAGTTTCATCAACATGCTCAAAGTTTCTCAATGAAAAATAAGGTACATGAATTTTGGAAATTTGGGTTTTCTTGGAACATTAAAAGGGTTCGGTTAGCCTGGCCAACTTATTATTAGTGAAATTAAAGTCGTCTGGGAACTTGATATTTTATGGCTCCATTATAATGATTTTCATCTTCCAACGTCATCTTGAATGATAATGAACATTTCTTTTCGAAAGCTAGTAAAACTTAACTAAAAGGTAGAGCCTCTGGAGATTTAACCATTTTTTTATTTTTTAAAGAAAATATCTTTACTGACATCATTAAAAAAATGTCCGAATATTTTTTGTTTACAATATAAGTTTGTGAGATTTAAATTTTATTTTGGGTATAATTTATTGGTTTCCTTCTTTGAATGATTTTCACTTAGATTATTAGAGTTTATTTTGAATAGTCGTTACGAACTGTAACCCTTGTATAGAAAAATAATTTTATCTGTCTTTTAATATTCATATCTCTAAATTAAGACATTAGCTCAGTTACGGCTAGCTTATAAAAAGAGAGTTAGTAAAAGGGCTTGGAGAGTTAGTAGGGTCGCGTTCATTCCCAAACAGGGGAAGTTGGACTATTTAGATCCTAAGGCTTACGGGCCAATCAGCCTTGCGTCCTTCATGTTGAAGGGCTTAGAGAGGTTGGTGGACCTGCTCTTGATGGAGGATTGTGACATGAAGAGTACCTTTCATGGGAACCAGCAGGCCTATTTGGCGGGACGATTAACGGAGACTGCGCTCCATAATTTGGTGTGGAGAATTGAATATACGTTGGAGTCCAAAGAGTACCGCTGGGATGCTTCTTCAACATTGAGGCCCATCGAAAGCGTGGCCCATGATAGAATCAGGGTGCTATTGGAGGAGAGGGATATGGATGGGACCCTGGTTAGATGGATAGTTAACCACCTGACTTCGAGGAGAGAAGGGTGATAGCTAGCAGGGGTTTACCCCAAGGAGGGAGTTTGTCTCTACACCTATTTGGTGTCTCATCGTCGATGTGCTCCTCTGGGAGATGAACTGTAGGGGATTTTACCTGCAGATGTACTCTGATGATGAGGTAATCTTTATGACAGGGAGGCATCTGAGCGTGGTGTGTGATTTGATGCAGTCGGCGTTGTTTTGTGTGGAGCAGTGGTGCAGGAACTATGGCTTGTCCGTCAACCCGGACAAAAGCTCTTTAGTTCTATTCACTAGGAAGAGGAAACTGGAACGGCTAAGGAGACCTAGGCTTTTCTGTAAGGAACTGCAAATTTGCAGCGAGGTTAAATATTTAGAGGTCCTTATCAACAATAAGTTGAATTGGCGGGCTCATATTGAGCATGTTTGTGAAAAGGGACAGAAAGTTTTCTGGCAGTGTAGGAGACTAACGGGCAAGACCTGGGGAGTTAACCCTCGAGGCATCTATTGGATTTACGAAAATTGGTGAAGCCAAGCATACTCTATGCCGCAGTGGCATGTTGGACTGGTTCCCCTTGGTGGTGAGGAATAGCAAGAAGCTGCAAGGAGTGCAGCGCACGGCCTGTCAGGTTATTACTGGTGCGATGAGAATGATACTGACGGTGGCACTGGAGATGTTGCTGGGGCTGACCCCTCTTCAGTATGTGGTGGTGAGTGAAGCGATGAAGGGGTACCTCAGAATGAGGTGTAAGGGAGAATGGGTGACTACCTTTCGGGGGGATCACACTAGGATCGAGGATGAGATTTGGCGAATAAACTGATTTCTGCTATCTAAACTCGATGAGACGAGCAAGAAATGGGGATTTGAGAGGGATTGAGAGATCAGTATTGGCAGTACAGGGGATGATAACCTCACGAGGCCAACGGCCAACGGAGGCGGGTAACGGCATTATCCGCTGTTATTCAGATGGCTCTAGGCAGGAGGGGACTGGCCTGTTAGGAGCGGGACCATGGTTGCAAGAGTTGGATAGAGGGAGTTCGGTGGCCTTGGGTGGTTTGGCCATTGTTTTCTAGTCCCAGGTGGTGGGCATTATTGAATGTTGCCGCCTTGTGGGGAAGTGGCAGGGAGAGATTAAAGAGGTGCGGATATTCTCTGATGGCAGGAAGAGATTAAAGAGGTTCTCTGATAGTCAGGCCTCACTGAGGGCTTTGAGCAATGGTGCGCCATGGTGGAGCTCGAAACTAGTGGGAGAATGTAGGAGAAGGCTTAACGCCTTGGCTCGGAGTGGTAAGGTGCGTCTCTATTAGATATCTGGACATGCGGGAATAGAGGGCATCAGAGGGCGGATCAGTTTGCTAGGGAGGGATCATCATTACCATTTTGCGGTTCTGAACCAGCTCTTGCCGTCACTAAGAGGTTTCGCGATAAACAAATTAGACTTTGGGAGACGAGAGTCTTGGAGAAATGCTGGGGGGACATGCAGGGGTCCTCCAGCTAAAAGATTTATAAAAGGAATTAAGCAGGGAGTTTCGGAGTACTTCCTGTCCTTAGTAGGACAGTCTGAGGACCTTGGTGGGGGACGTCTAGTCCAGTTGTCAGAATTGCGATGACGGAGTCAGGGAAACGGTGTATCACTATTTATGTCAGTGTCCCCGTTTCGCTGGTACTAGGTTTCGCGTATTTGGGAGTACCACTCTCGCAGAATTGCCTGGGTGGGTTGGAGTTAAAGGATATCTTGGGATATTCTAGACTGACCGGTAAGCTACTGGGGGAGACTATTTAAGGGGATGATATGGGGGGGGGCATCGAAAAAGCCATATAGGCTTAGGTCCCACGCCACGAGGCACCCGGTATTATAATAATAATAAATTAAGGGATTTTCCAGTTAATCTTCCATAAATTTATTAAATAAAAAAAAAGAAAAGAAAAACGATGCATTTTAATTTTTTTTTTTATTATATATATTTGTAGTTTATTTATAATTTGAGATATATACATATTTTTTTCCTCTTTATGTTTTTTCATTATTTATTCATTTTCTTACTATTTTCATGATTATTTATTATATTATATTATACTTTTATATTTATTTATTATTTATTGATTTTGTATATCTTATTGGTTGTAACAGAATAAATAGAATATACATAAAATCATTAATATAAACATGGAAGTGGTGGGGAGGGACAAGTACCAACCCAACCCGGCAGGTAAGTTTACACAAATTCTGCAAAACTATCGAAAATAAATTTTGCTGAACAAAAAATGTATTTCATATAAAATTAATAGATTATCACTGTTGACAATTAGTATTATTGTAAGTGTAAAGAACAATTTGTAGTTTCTCCCATTTTGGAGAAGAGCCTATACACAACATGGGACCACTCTCGCAACATGGGACAACTATTCTATAAGGTCGCATTTCAAGATAACAAATTTTCTTCAGATTTCAAATTCTAACAAGGCTTTTAATTTAGTTTATTATTATATCGGTGGTAGAACCCTACATTGTACTGAGTTGGCTTTTAGAGGAATGCTAAAGTAACTGCTCTCTTAGGAAGTACAAAACAAAAAAAAAGTCTATTTGCCTGGAGAAATCTTCGTTTATATGTAAATAAACTATACGAAAATTTAAAGCAAATCGTTGGAGCCGTTGACGAGAAAATCACGCGAAAATGAAAAAAGAAACATTCAGTTATTGATGCATTTCCGGTGGATGGATTTTATCTGAATCTTTCGAGTCAGCTGCGGTGATAGCACTTAAAATGAAATACCAAGTTTTCGTAGTAGCTTTCTGCAACTTTTCATTTTAGAGACATTCTGTTAAAATACAGACATATTCACACATACACGCACACACATACACTTATAGACCATTCTAACAATTCTATCAATGATTCTATTATATTTTTTAATATTATACGAATGCTAGAATCTGAAATGTTATTGGAGTGATATTGTGTGTTTGTGTGCTGGTAGCTTGTGAAGCAAGACGGTTTAATAAAAGAGGCTTGTAAGTATATATGTTTAAGAGAGAAGTATTTGTAATAAGAAAGTAGTCACCACTGCTAACAATAAATATAATCTATTGAAATAATAACTACAAGTTATTTGCAAAGATATTATAAACTTATTAATATACACTGATGCTAAAAGAGAGAAAAACAAGTGTTCTGCTTCTGAGTGTCTACAACAAACTGTATTTTAATAAATCAGATGTTTATCTAGAATAAAGGCAAATCTCTATCACTGGCACTGGGTTTAAGAGAGCGATTCCTGAAGCAAGTGTTCTGGCTTTGAAAGCAGAATGCAGACTATCTTGAAGGAATGCCCTCTCTAATGGGGGATTTTCTCTTGCAAAACAGTTGGCCAAGTGGCATTGTTATTTTCCTAACGGATTCCTGTGCTTTTGTCTCTCTAGCAGCAATGACCCCAAACTACAGTACCTTCAAAACTATTTATTTTTGCATTTCTTCTTCCACTACAAATCATATATTGTATTGAATTTGTACTAACTGACACTTGAATTTGCTTCAAACTTGAATTTTTCCTGAAGTTACCCCTAACTCAGTAGTCTAAGTGTAGTAGATGATGATTATTATTATTACTAATTAATTTCAAGGATGACTGTCAAGCTCTTTTCTTCTCTGTAAATGATAATCCTTCTTCTAAAGGAATTTTATTATTTGATAACTTGTTAAGGAAAAATTAATTCACTGACAAACTTAATATTGTCTATTTTTTTTTTAAATGTTAGCTTTGATAATATAAAGTGATATATAAAGAATATATTTATTTTCTTATAATATTATA